>CAIGRP010003905.1:0-27628 GCA_903798385.1 Fraxinus cuspidata
GGGAACCTAATTGGTCACACACGAAAGAGAATTAGAAGAATAAGATTTACCAATTAATTAACTGATAAGTTTTGGATAATTAATTAATTGGGTTGCTTATTAATAAGCCCAAATTAATTAATTGGATTAATTAATTTATTGACCATATCTAATTAATTTGATCAATTAAATAATGGACCGGGTTAAGTTTAAGAGACGGGCCAAGCCCACTTGAACTTATATTAATAGGCTTCTAGGGTTTGAAAACAATATGAAATAATTCATTATTCTTGCTAGCACAAGAAAAAGAAAACCCTAACCGTCATTCTTGTTCTCTGTGTGGATCACCATTGGAGAATTGACAATTGGACAGTTTGGATTGCAGATCGTGATCATTGGAGTTCAAGAAAAAGCAAATGAGTTTGTAGAATTCATCAAATGTATTAATTCTATCACAGTTTCTATCTAAACACAATGTAGATCCTTAGTGGAAATTGAATATTATTGGAGGCTGGACAATTGGACAGCTTGGATTGCAGATCGCGATAATTGGAGTTCAAGAAAAAGTAAAGGAGTTTGTGGAATTCATCAAATGTATTAATTCTATCACAGTTTCTATCTAAACACAATGTAGATCCTTAGTGGAAATTGAATATTATTTTAATTTTCGCTGCGCATGATTGATTCAGTTCCCAACAAAGGAAGAGCTAGCGTGAGTAGCATAAACATTGATGGTGAAAATGTTATATTTATTTTTATTAATTTTCCAAAATTAATTAAGTAAATAAGTACATTACATAAAATAACAACACAAAAATTTGACGTAGTTTAACCTTCGTACATTCATAAGCCACGCCTAGTTATTGAACAATACACTAAGATATAATAGATTATGGACACATTAGGACTTTAACCCATGTTTGGCTTATATAAAAGGTTGATAAAAATTTAAGTCAAAATCAAAAATTAATTTTAACCACACATTTATGGAATCCATAACTTTTATCAAGTATCACTGAAGCTAGCTCCAAAACCTTCGAAATGATGATTTTCGGGCTCAGTTTTATTTTACATTTTCTATCAAACAACCAATCCAAACAATTCCAACGCATAACCAATATATTTATCTTAGTTGCTTCTCAATCACATTCACAAAGAACAAGATACATGGGCGTGGGCAATATTAATTCCTTAAACTACTCCTAATGGCCCACGTTGTTTTCTAGTCGAACTTTTGGACTTGGTTGTTGGTAATTAATTCACCACTGGCTGATACTTGTGAAAATATATTCCAACATTTTACATCATTACCTGAGATTTATTGAGTATCAAAACCCAACAAATCTCTACCTTGATACCCAATTAATTTGTAAGCAATCAAAACACAAAATTAATACTTATATAATTAAGATAATCAATAAAATTGGGATCACAGACCTTATCTCATGTTTCAAACTCGAAATACATACCATCCTTACTCCATATACTCACCAGGGTTAAAATCAAAAACACTTAAATAGAAGCAAATGATCACAATAATCAATCAATAGCAAATAAACATACGATGAAAATATAATATAGAATAACACAGATCTTTTGAAAATACGTTCACACAGAACAACAGACTAACACCAAGTTAATCAACAAAAGGCCAACACATATGCAACAAATGCATAAATGACCACACGAAAAGATCTCACAACACTTGTCATATCTCATTCTGTATTGCTCGAACCTCGATAATACATATCTCCTCTCATTGCCAACCATGCTCACTAGACTGATCATTCAACCCATGTCTAACTTGTAAATCATAAAAGATCCTAAGTCCACGGGATAATCCTCTATCATCACCCCACTTCTCTCAACCTAAGTGAATAATGGGTCTCCACCTTACAAAAGTAATAGAAGTATCTCTCACATTTCACCTAATTAGGGTATTAACAAATAGAGGATTCCAACTACAATGATTCGTATGCACCACAAAGGAATAGTAGAATAAAGAAGGCAATTGGAAACTCTCGAAAGAATCCGAAGACGACCAAACGTTCATATTTTCTCTCAATGAACATCAACACCACCAATATTTAATTACATATCCACTTGTGATCCAAATGTCACATATCTCCCGTACATATTACCAATGCAACATCAGGCATCTATATTCTACATTACCAAAAGACATACTCCACAATGACTACTAATTTATCTCAACCTACTATGCATGCAAACACATTACACCAATTAATCAGATTATTCTCAAATTTAAGCAAATGCACATATCAAATATATTGAAATGTCATATAACCATGCAACATAATTAAGCAATCACACACTTGCATAAAAGATTACACACAAATGCAAATGCAGTAACCAGGTGTCCTATCTCGATCCAAAAGCAACATTCATCTCACCTCACATCTTACCCTACTGCTTATCATTCTTCTTAGGACAGTCCCTCACAAATTGTCTAAACTTACCACCACTGTAACACCACCACCGGACTTGTCCCAACCTCTGCCCTTCTTCTTACTACCCTCATTACTCGAGTCACTACTAACTTGAGCCTTACCCAAGCTCATTTTCTTAAATTTCATTCTACTTCTCATCATATGCTCATCACTACTCCTCTTATCATCACTTTCAGTCTTAATCTTCATCTCTTTATTTCTAAGAGAGTCACTGACAATCACAGGCATTAGTGTATCCTACCATAATCGTATTTTTAATATTCCTATATGAGTCAGGAATAGAATTCAGTAAAATGATGGCCTTATATGTTTGAAACACCATTTCATCACAGTTAATAATGTCTTGAACAAGTTTGTTAAAAATATCCAAATTATCATCAAGATCCTTTGAAAGATCCAATATATTAAGCAAGTACAACTTATTATGAGTAGACTTAAGTAAATATAAGTCCTCCAACTTTTTTCAAAGTTCTTATGTAGAATCAAAATTTTCAACTTTTCTGAGAACAATATTAGGTGTAAAATAATTAAAGTATAGTAAGTTCATCATATTCTTCTTTTTATGCTTTTGTCAAATCAGCGAAAAAATTGCCATATATAGTTTTTGAAATATTTTGTTGAACAAAAATCTTCATCTTTTTTTTACTAAATTAAAATTTTCACTTTTCCATTGAAAATTCCAATTTTGAAATGTAAAAATATTTTGAAAAACAGAACAATCAAAGTTCACAAATAGGTAAACAAAATAACCAAAGCGTACAATAGGTCACACAAAATAATCTTAAAGCCACAATATACTCCGTTCTAGACTTCTAGGATTTTGCGAGATTCGAGATCTCAGTACCAAGGGAATGGTCAAACAGGTCAAATCTAAGTGTTCTAACAGAATAATCAATACAACATGAAGGTATGTCAACAAAAAATTTAGTTTCTCACGAAATGCAGTCTTACATAATGACTTAATGACAATTAAACATAAAAGCAATTATTAACTTGCAATTAAATTCAACACTTCAAATATGACAAATAATTCCTAAATTCTAGCACAAGCAGTGTACCACTCCGCTTTTGGGCTTTACACGCTGCCACACGCGTCGCCGAACTACCTTGTGCGCCTAATCGTCAACATCGCCTCCACCTGTACATCATGCCGTGATATCCATTTTACCAACCGGTCACTGAATTAGCCGAACATAGCACAAACAAATCTGGTTTTTCAACAATTTTGAGACATCTTTTATCTATTTTCTACTTAGATTTCGCTTGTTTTTCTAGTTGTCTTTTTAGCTAAATCCACCACCCTAAAGCTCTGATACCAATTGTCGCAGAAGCTCACTCCAAAAGCTTTAGAAAAGGTTGGAAGAGCTTTACTTGACACAGTCCCTTCTATTTTTCTTACTTCAAAGTTTCTTAAGTTTCAAAATTAATCCCTCAAAAGAATTAGATGATAATCGTGGTAAAAAATATGGTGATAAGAATTTCGATGAATACAAAGCTATAATATATTAAATGTTATTCCTGATGTGAATAAGGAAGTCAAGCATGTAGTCAAATATGGGATAGAAATCCTTACACCCTATATAGTCATTGATTCTTTGAAGAGTAAGGAGAGGAAAATGAAAGCTAAAAAAAAAAAGAGAGAGAAAAACTGGAAAGATTCACTAAGTAAGATATAGATCTCATTTTAAGGGTGATAAGGCAAAATGGATTGGCAAAAAGAAAGGTTGAAGTCGATCTATATTACAAGAAAAGTCAAAGGGGAGGAAATGTTATAATAATTTTAAACTATGGTATTTCATAAATGAGTGCAATAAAGAGAAAAACATATTGAAAGATCAATGTGGCAATGAGCAGAATGAGGCAAATGTAGTGATCTCAATAGATGAACTTGGTGAGGTTTACATGCTCTTAAATACTGAATCAGATGAAATTAATATATCTATGAACTCGCATATGCATGAGTAGATTCTTGACTCTACTAAATCTTTTATGTTAAATCAAATAAAAATTGATTTGATCATATGCATGAGTCTTATCATGGACATATAGTTGCATGGGATGGAATCACATATAAGATCTAAGTGTGGATAGTGTAACTATCAAATTTGACAGTGATTTTTCCATACATTAAGAGAAGTTAAGTACATCCCACATATGAGAGGAATCTAATTTCTATGGCGGGACTTAGAGTGTACATGTTTTGTTGGTGAACTAGGTGATGGAGTGATTAGAATGTTTAAGTGGGCAACTAGAGGTTTAAAGCTACTAAGAGAAATGGCATATATATCACACATGCTGAAGTGATGGACGATTTAAATTCCACTATCATTGACATTGATCACACACAAAAATAGTATAATAGATTAGCTCATGTTAGTGTTAAGAGACTTATACTCTCCAACAAAATGAGGTTGTTGAAAGGATGAATCATACTTTGCTTGATAAAATTAGGTCTATGATGTAAAGTTATGGTGTGCCTAAATCTTTTTGGATGGAGCCATTATGACTGCATACTATTTTACTAATATAAATTCATCAGTTGCTTTAAATGGTGATACGTTATATGAAAAATGGTACAATAAATGTGCTGATTATTCTTTGCTTAGAACTTTTGGTTGTACTGTTTTCTCTCATTAGAGTGAGAGAAAACTAGACCATAGAGCTAAAAAAATGTATTTTCTTAGGATACCATAGGAGTTAAGGGGTATAGGTTGTGGGGATAGAAGACAAAATGGTGTGAGAATAATCATAAGGCGTGATGTCACCTTCAATAAGTTTGAAATACCTTGCTTGGAGAGTGAAAAAAGAGCAAAAAATATGTTAGGAAAGAGTCCCCAATTAAGGTGGAAAGAACGAATGTCCACATCTACACTTCCTCAAGTGAGATGGAGGGTGATACAAAACAAAATCAGCTGAACATAGAAGTTCTATTGATCATGACCCTCTAGTTGATTGCCAACTGGCTAGAGATAGAGAAAGAGAAGATCACGTAGAGAACCCCAATGATTATATGACTATACCATAGCCTACACTAGTTATTAAGAACTAGTTGATAAGGAGCCAAACACCTATGATGAGGCTATCGGGAGTGAAAAACATGAGGAATGTCATAGTTCCATGAAAGAAAAGATGATTTCTCTCGCTAGGAATCAAATTCGGGATTTAGTTCCTAGACCTATGGATAAATCCATAGTAGGATGTAAATGGATTTATAAGATAAAAGAGGGAACTACTGAGTGTGAGCCTGTGATATATAAAATTAGTTAGCAGCCAAGGGATATACAAAAAAGGAAGGGGTAAATTATAATGAAATCTTTTCCTCCATTGTTAAGTATACTACTAGAGTCATACTTGCTTTTGTTGCTACTATGACTAGAAACTTGAACAACTTGACATCCAACTACTTTCTTGCATGATGACTTTGATTAAAAGATTTTTATGAAGCAACCTAAACGTCTTGAAGATAAAAACAAACATAATCATGTGTGTTTACTTAAGAAATCTCTTTATGGGTTAAAACAATCTCCATAGTAGTGATATAAAAAGTTTGATTCTCATGTGCATTCTATTGGTTTCAAGAGGAGTGAGTTTGATTATTGATTCTATTACCAACACCACACCACAAATGATGTTTGTGCGTATTTGATACTTTATGTAGATGACATGTTATTAATTGGACCTAACATGAAAGTAGTAAACAAGATTAAGGGTGAACTAAATAAAGAATTTGACATAAAAGACTTAGGGCATGTTAGAAGAACCGTTGGTATGGAGATTAACATAGATATGTCTAATTCTTGCTGATTTGTAAATCAAACTCCTTATGTGTTTAAAATTTTAAAGAAATTTGGCATGATTAATTGCAAACCTGCTTCTATATCTCTTGGAAACCATTTTATTTTGTCAATTGAACAACCACCTGCTAATGATAAAGAAAAAGAATTTATGAGAATAGTTCCTTACTCAAATGTTATTGACTCCATTATGTACATGATGGTTTACACTAAGTCTGACTTGGACTTTACTCTTATTATTTTAAGTAGGTACATGTCTAATCCTTTTCCCAAACATTGAGTGGCTTGAAAGTGGTTGCTTGAATACATGAGGGTACTTTTGATAAAGAGTTAGTTTATAAATTTATTTCTAAGGGTGTGAAACTAAAGAGTTTTACTGATGCTGATTATAGTGGAGATAGAGATAACAGGAAGTCAACATCTTCTTATGTGTATACTTTATGTGAGTTGGAAGTCACAAATCCAATATATTATGCTCTGTCCACTACTAAATTTGAGTATGTAGCTTTTACTGTAGCTATTAAAGAAGCTCCATGGTTTAGGAGTTTACTTAATGAACTAGGCATCTTAAATGATATTGTGATTGTATACTATGATAGTCAATCTGTCATCCATTTGTGTAAGAATCATTTGTTTCACGAGTTCATTACATTTATTAGAGATGTAGTATCTCAAGATTTGATAAAACTTGAGAAAAAACATTTAGATTATAACTCTACATATGTGGGCACTAAGGTGCTCCCCTTGATAACGTTTAGAAGCTGCCTCACGCTTCTAAACATCGTAAAGTTATGTTACGTTTCAATTTGTTTGAAATCATATTATACAATGTTCATTTGATTTACCGCAAGTGTACTGGATCGCGAACAAGTAATAAAGTGATAAGTAAGATACCGTTCACACGAGGACTGTGTACTTAATCAAAGATCAATTAATTTCAACCAAATTTTCCTTGAGGAATTTATGCTTAATTAACTAATTATTCTATTGAGCAAATTTATGAAGATTTTATAAGACTACATGAGATGATTAATAAGATTTCGAATCTCCCTAACCATTTTAATGAAAATCAATATAATGACAATGTATGCACATTCTTGTTGATTAATGTTCCTAAGTTAATTAAAAGCATCTATCGATATCAATTAAATATTTTCTCTTATGAAACGTACCTATATCTTTATGAAAGATTTGAAAAGAAAAGTATACATTAAAAACGTTAAAACGTCTATAGAATCATGTAAAGTATAGCGGTATATCTCTATCTCCTATCGAAATTTACAATGATTGTTAAAAGTGCTATCTATTTTATCATTTCTCTCGAAATCAATAAAACTCACAAATCATTTCAATTAGTAGCCAATTAATTGATAAATATTAAACACAATAACAAGCATCCAAGAAATAACACGTATTGAATGTTAAAATATTTAATTTATATTAAAAACTTCATAATAAGGGTGTATATACGTCTTAGTTATTAAAAAGTTAGCCTATCATTGCAACATTACAAGAAAATATGTTTAGGTGGAAAGACATAACTCGGATTATTGATAAATTGATAAGATGAATCTTAAAATCTTGAATCTCTTCAATGGTTTCTTGATGAATCCTCACTTACAACTTCTCTTATTTGCCCAAAAACCAAGATTGAGCCTTCACTTGATTGAATTCTTACAAGTCTCATTCAGTTCTCTAACAAAACTATGAATTTCGACTCCATTTAATGATAATAATTGATATATATTAAAGTATTATATATATATATATTCCTCTAATGTATTCTACTCTTAGGTATTTATAGGTGTAGAAAATTGGTTGAAAATTACATCCAAATTGGTTTTCAAAAGAGTTCTAATCAAATAAAAAAAAGTTGCATTCATGCACACATGTTTTTGTCATTGCATAGTCGTCAATATTTTTGTCATAACTTTCTCTTCGAATATACAATTTAGGCGATTCAAAGTGCATTGAAAATCTAACTCAAAGGGATACAACTTTCTAGAAATAGAAATTTTCAATTTAGTGTTTACTATGCCAAAAATGATTCTCAATCTCTGAATAAAAATATAGAATATAACTTGTGCGAATTGAAATTGATTTCTGAAAATACTATAATCATATTTCATTCATTTTTTATTTCTAGTCACATCCAATTGACTTCTAGTAATCTTTAATTATCATTTTGTGGTCCGAATCAGCTATTAAATATTTTCAATTTGGTCCTCGAACTTTGGACTTCACCCTTTTTCGCTCCTTTCTTCTAATTCTACGTCCAACCATCGAGTTTCTCCTACTAAACAAGATGTTCACAAGATTAGGCTATAATATTTCAAAAGAATAACAAAATGTCAATATCTTAAAGTCTGAATAAATGTATGAAATATACATATCAAATACCCTCAAATTTAAATATTTGTTTGTTCTCAAAGAAAACTATAACTTAACTTTAAAAAACAGACAAACAAAAACGCAGCCAAATTTTAGTTAGAAAATATGCTATTTTGTCTCAAATTGGAATAATTCTACTAAATTTATAAACAGTTTCAAAGTCACAATATCAAAATCAATTCCCACTTCTCCAATGCAAAAATGATGCGCGTACTTAAAGAATTGGTGAAACATTATAACATCATGAATTGTTTCACTTCCAGAATCTTAATAGTTAAATTTGTTCTTTCATCATCCGTAAAATTCGCATACTCCTAAACTTATTCTTTATTATTTTTATCTCAAGGTGTGATCTAGAGTTGAATTTTTATGCTAACTTCTCACCATCTGGTTTAGATGGATCTCACTAATTACAAGTCAATAAATTAACAAATAAGGATTCTTGAAATATTTATTTGCTTTAAACTCCAAGACTCAACTAGGCTAATAATCTCTCATCAAATATCTAATTTTCTCAAATAACTGTTTGGGGTTTAACCAAGACATGTATTATTATTATTATTATTATTATTATTATTATTATTATTATTATTATTATTATTATTATTATGTGCAGACTTATCTCCATTAAACTTTCTAAACTGTCATTGTAGCTTAATTTTGGTCAATGACTCCTAAGTCAAATGATTATAAGATATTAGGTGTTAGATACCTTTGCAGGCTTAATTATTCAAATCATAAAGGTTACAAAGAGACATTTCACAATAGACAATTTTTTTTATGATTAGTGCAATGCCTCTCATTAAACACTTTCTCAAAAATTGACCATAACTTAAAATTTTCACATTATTTTCATCTTTTAAGCCTAAGACAATCCGCACAAAAATTTACGAACATGAAATCCTCGTTCATATCAATATATTCATACAATAGTTCAATCACCCCAAATTATTCTAAATTTGGTCTAAGGATGTATAATGTAGTAATTTTTAGCATCTAAGTTCTACTATTTCAACCTATCAAATATATAATTCAACTCATCACTTTATAATGAAATACTTAATTCATGTATGCAAATAATATCAAGTTTTACATTAATAAAAATCAATTAATCTAAGCATGTAAGCTATCTACACTTCATAAATCAACACATAATTCTTAATATATTCATCATTGATGATAAGGCTACCTAGCTCACACAAGAACACAATAAACAAGAAAATTTTGAATTGTTGAAAAAATTTAAACTTCTTCTCTTTTATATTAAAATAGTAAAAACACATAATTACACAAGAATAATAAACTAAAAACTCAATATTTTTCCACTAAAAATCTTAAATTAGACATTGTCCTCAATATCTTAAATTCCGATATAGCACACAAAGAGGTGGGAAAGGAAAAAAAAAAAGAGGTACTCCATGGGTTTTTCGGTTGATATTTGGGGTAGCTTGTTGGATCAATTCATTCCATTTTTCAACTTCCTAAATTCATGCTTGATATCCTTATCCCTTTAAAATATGAAAGAAACAAATATAACAGTCAAAAAATAAGTTAATAGTTAAAATATGTGTATATTAATCGATTTTTTAAGTCCCTAGAGCCTTGAAAAATGTGACACATGTATTTTACTGTTTTTCACTCAAATATATATTTTCTTTTGCTAGACTTAATATATATACGATGACCCTTTTAATTAAACAAAAATATGTCTAAAATGAACGCACCCTAATAAATTACATGTATTACAATGATAGAAAGTATAATAAATAAAAGAGTAAGAAATTGGATTGCCTCCCAATAAGTGCTTAATTTAAAGTTTTCAATTATACTTTGTAGAGAAGATTATCATGTTGGTTCAAATAGGAATTTTTTGCCATTTCATTTATTGTAATTTCTAGCCTTGCATCCACTTTTTGCCCTCCACGCTTTAAACTCTCCGTTCTC
This sequence comes from Fraxinus cuspidata, assembly GCA_903798385.1. Taxonomy (NCBI): domain Eukaryota; kingdom Viridiplantae; phylum Streptophyta; class Magnoliopsida; order Lamiales; family Oleaceae; genus Fraxinus; species Fraxinus cuspidata. Next base: position 10,580 of record CAIGRP010003905.1, read on the forward strand.
ATCTTGACCAAGAATTTCACCAACTTTAGATTTTCTCTTTTGGGGCTTTGTAGATCATCTTCATCAATACACTTACACTCCTGGAGGTATAATGGTTGCTTGGATGGATTGTATAAATTAAAAACTTCTTATTCATCCTACACCCTTAAGGTCAACTCACATTTCTCCATGTCAATCAAGGTTCGACCAATTGCTAAGAATAATCGATCCAAGATTATTGAAACATTTTAATCTTCTTCTATGTTAAGAACAAGGAAGTTTGTTAGAAATATTAAATTTTCAATTTTAATAAGTACGTGTTTAAGTTAGCACATGCATAACTTAGCCTCTTGGATATTTGATGTTTCTATTGGCCAACTACAGTGATACCATTGTTTCCTTTACTTCTCCAATCTTAATTTCCTGTAAATAGATAAAGATATGAAATGAAATTAACACTTGTACATGAATCATATAAAGCATTAAAAAAATTATTTGCCTAGTGAAATAGGTAAAGTAAGACTCCTTGGATCCTTAAGTTTGGGATACAATTTATTTTGCAACCTAGTATTGCTTTCTTATGTTAATGTCACGTCACTTCTTCAAATTCTAAGAGCTTTCTTTTATTTGATTTCATGTCTTTCAAGAACTTTGCATAATGTCCAATTGCATTGATGAATTATATGTTGATGTGGAGCTTTCTTAGCATGTCTATAAACTTCTCAAATTGCTCATCGAGCTTTCTTTTCTACAACCTAAAAGGAAATGAGACAGGAGGTACATAAGTCTTACTAGGAACGGTTGCCTTAACGTGTGGATAATCTGACTTCTGATCTGGAACTATCTTTGCTGACTGTTCTGATTTATCAACTTGCTCCTTATCTATGGAAATTGCTTTTTCATTTGCAAACCATTTGTCTCTTAACTATAATTTCTGAAAGTTGAACCCCACTCTGTGTAGTAATTGTCTGAACTGGAGTTAGTGCTTTCACGTGTGAGTCCCCAATTATTTGACTCTCCACAACACTCATTGTCATTATCTTCCATTTGGGATTTATCTCAATGTCACTTGACAAGACTTCAGTAGTCTCTCTGAAAGTGCTTTTGCCATTTGTCCCATTTGATTCTCCAAATTCTTAACAACGGTCCCTTGAATCTACAAAGTCTTATAAGTCATTTCCATAAAATTAGTTGATGCTTCAGTCATTCTAATAAATGCTTCTATCCACTTGCTCCTTATCTGTGGAAATTACTTTTTCATTTGCAAACTATCTGTCTCTTAACTAAAATTTTTGAAAGTTGAATCCCACTCTGTGTAGTAATTGTCTGAATTGGAGTTAGTGCTTTCACATGTGAGTCCCCAATTATTTGACTCTCCACAACACTCATTGTCATTATCTTCCATTTGGGATTTATCTCAATGTCAGTTGACAAGACTCCAGTAGTCTCTCTGAAAGTGCTTTTGCCATTTGTCCCATTTGATTCTCCAAATTCTTAACAGCGGTCCCCTGAATCTACAAAGTCTTATAAGTCATTTCCATAAAATTAGTTGATGCCTTAGCCATTCTAATAAATGCTTCTTACCATTAGGGCTTCAGCATAGTGTTACCCTACACCGGAGAATCGCGACTTACTGCATCATGTGCATGCTGTTTTAATCGGACTTTATCTATAGATGAGGGTTTTTGGAAGCAAAAGGTAGGTTCACGTTGGGTATGCAAGGGAGATCATAATACTCGATATTTTCATATGATGGTTCAGAGACGCCGGATCAAATCGCGTATCAGGTCCATCAGAACGCAGACATGAAAAGTCTTAGCTACTCCTACTGACATTTAGACTTCGACTATTTCATTATACCAGGATCTTCTATCTGCTCCTACACAGCCTTTGGACCTCATTCGTTCTGACATCATCTTAGGCTTTTGACGGAGGATGATAATTTGGCACTAAATTGTCCCCCTTTGTTTCATGAGGTGATTTTTCAGTATAGATACTAATAGCTTTGCGAGCTCGGATGGTTTCTCATCCCTATTTTTTTGGCATTACTAGAACATTTTCTGGACGATATATATAGAGCAGCCTTGGACTTCTTTGATGACGGCCATCTTCCAAGGGGTTTTACTGGTACTACTATTGTATCTCTCCCTAAAATGGACGGTGCTGTAGATGGACTGACTTCAGACCCATCAGTTTATGTACTGTGTTCAATAATATTATTATTAAGCATTTGAACATTTGATTGAGCACACTGCTACCACACATTATCTCTCCTCCACAGAGTGGTTTCATCCATTGCCGTATGATTAGGGACATTGTCTTATTAGCTCTTAAGCTTCTTTATACTTTGGATGCTAGAGCATGAGGGGATAACACTATGCTGAAGTTAGACATGGCTAAAACATATGATCGCATGGACAGGGGCTTCGTTTATACTGTATTGGAGGCATTTGGATTTGATTAGATTTGGATCGATAGGATCAGACGATACATCTCGGAATGTCATTTTTCTGTACTCCTAAATGGTCGCCCATGTGGTTTTTTCTCCTTACGAGGGTTTAGATAGGGTGATCCCATTTCGCCGTCACTGTTCAACATCGCTGCATATTACTTTTCATGCCTGCTCAATTAGAGGTTTCATGAGTATCACAGTATGTGCTATCGAAATTGAGGTAGTACCCTTATCTCACACCTTGCATTTGCTAATGATATGATCATATTCGCCAACGGACAAATACAATGTATCAGGAATATTCTTGATTGTTTGGAGAATTATGAGTGGGTCTTGGTCAGTTAGTTAATTGGGACAAGAGCGGACTTATACTACCCAGATGGACATCTATTAGTTAGATCAAATGTTTGGAGATTTTGACTAGATTTAGACACCAGCGGTAGCCTTTCACTTATCTGGGGTCCTTTTATTTAAAGGGACCAAGAGGAGTTTCATTTATGATGACCTTATCCAGAAGTTCGGGAATAGGATTTCAGGTTGGACATCCCGGCTTTTGTCACATGGGGGCCTATTACCTTGCTGAGGTCGGTGCTATCTTCCCATGACATTACTTCTTCTTCAGATTATGTAGCCCCCTAAGACTATCTTGAAGAAACTTGAGAATATCTTTGCACATTTCCTATGGGACTCCAAGGAACACGTGCGATGTTTACATTAGTGGAACTTGAAGGAGATTTGCATTCCTATTAATGAGGGTGGTCTAAGTTTCATGAGATTGTATGATGTGGTGGATACCTTCTCCATAAAGCTCTGATGGTTATTCCATTCTCAGATATCACTTTGGGCACAGTTTTTACTGAGGGAGTATTGTTTAGGGACACATCATTCTCTTGCAGCAGTTCCCAAATCAACTTCTCCTACCTGGAAGAGGTCGAAATTAGTTGGGCTTCGAACAGAGCCACACATTGTATGGCACCTTGGGGAAGGTCAGATATTCTTTTGGTATGATTTTTGGATGGGTGAGACCACGCTACCATCCTTATTCCCACACCGACAACACACATTTGCGAGGGCACGGGATTTTTTTTTTTTATGACACTCGGTGGGATATAGGATGTTTATTATAGGTTCTTTTTCCACTTATGGCGATACAGATAGGGGTTATACCTTTATATGTAGATTCTCAGATCGCATTGTTTGACAGGATATATCAGACGGTAGCTTCGCAACCAAATCCACGTGGCAGCTCGTATATATTGGACGTCAGTGTCAAAATTCGTATCGGCTACTGTGGAGCTCCATTTTGCCAGTTACTATTTCATTCTTCCGCTGGAGACTATGGCAAGACCTCATTCCAGTAGATGTTATTATTCAGAGGAGAATTGTATGCCAGTTAGCTTATCTTTGCCAATGTTGTTCAGAGACTGAGACTATCAGTCACATTTTCACTGGCAATAGCAATTCCGATCAGGTATGGCAGCGTTTTGGGGATATTTTTTAGCTTCCTATGAGTTCAGGAGAGTGAGTCAGACAGAGGTTCCAAAGATGGCGGTATTATGGACAATATGTTAGTTGTAGTTACATTCGCACTATTATTCATCTACTGATATTTTGGTTTCTTTGGACTGAGAGGAATGATGCAAAACATAGAGAGATCGGCATTAAGGCCAGACGTATCATTTGGAGGGTTTATCACATGATCAGTTTTCTTCATAAGGGAAGATTGTTTCGAATTGCACATTGCGGGAGATTTGATACTTGCACCCATCTTTAGTATTGTTTTGGACCCCCTTTCTCATCTTCCCTCGTTCTGGTTTGGTGACGCACTCCATCAGTCGAATCTGTCAAGATCAATACTGATGAATGCGTCAATGATGGTTTTGCGAGCGAGAAAGGCATCATCAGAGATCACGCAGGTCAATATATTACAACTTTCTCAACTTCATAGGATCATGCATGATGTTAGAGGCAGAGTTCAAGGCTATTCTAGAGGGATTTTACTAGCTAGAGGACTCAATCTTTTACACGTTTGGAGGAGGACCATGGGCTATTCAGGGCATCCTTAGACAGATCATAGACATCATATCATTTGATAGAGATACAGTTTTTCCTTTTATAGACCCACTAGCACCTTATATGATTGGCCCCATTATCTACATCCTCAAGATCCTGAACCTTGTTGGAATACATAGATTATATCTTCGAGTTTATAGCAGAATTTCATGATTTATAGTCTACATCCTCCACTGCTTCTTCAAACAAAATGAGATCTTTCTCTTGCTCATTAGAGATCTCCTGATAGAACTTTCTATAAAGCAAGTATGTAAAAGGTGGTCTTATAACCCTCTCACTACGAATAATGGTTGGAGGTACCTGATCATCTCGTTTGACTTAAGGTTCTTTTTCTCCTCCCATTGCTTGGTCTTGTCCTTGGTTAGGACCAACCTCCTTATTATCCCTGTCATGAGAGGGCATGTGGAGGTAGAACAATGGGTGCATTATTCTCTACTACCTCTGTTTCTGTTTGTCCATAAGATTCTGTGGGCATCAATTGCTCATTTACCTCATTGGCAACCATTATTTCAGTAGGAGGTTCCAAGTTATTACTGTTGATTTTACGCAAAAATCTGGAACCGGGTTATTTGAACCATGTTCTAACACCTCTTTCATAGAATCTTACTAATGGACATGTGTTCTTCTATATACTTGTCTTCTGAGAAGGTTGCATTTGTACTAACAACTACCTTCTTATCTAGAAGACTATAGAAATAGTAATCTCTTGTTCCTAGTGGATATCCTACAAAAAGACAAATATCTGATCTAGATTCAATCTTATTCGTCTTTTCCATTAGCATGTGTGCCGAAAATCCCCATATCCAAAATGTGGTATAAATTAGGCTTGTGCCCATTTTACAATTCAAGAAGCATCTTGGGAACCGACTTAGATGGTACGAAAATTAAAATGTAAATGGTTGTTTGTAGTGCATATCCCCAAAAGGAATTAGGCAATGAGGAGTAACTCAACATTGATCTCACCATATTTAAAAGAGTTGGATTTCTTCTTTTCGAGACACCATTCTATTGAGGAGTCCTTAGTGCACTCACTTGGAACGTTATCTCATTATCTGATAAGTAGACCTTAAGCTCTTGGAATAGATATTCGCTACCTCAATCAGATCGAAGGGCATCGATACTCATACTTAATTGTTTCTCAACATCCGTTCGAAACTCCTTGAATTTCTCCAAAAGTTTTAGACTTGTCACACATAAGGCATGACATCCAAATCTACAGTAATCATCTGTGAAGGTGGTGAAGTACTCATATCTTCCTCTAGCCCCATTATTAATGGGTCCACAATTATCGAAATGTATCAATTTCAAAACTTCTTTAACTTTTAGTCCCTTAGCCTTCAAAGGCCTCTCGGTCATCTTACCTTCTATACAAGATTCACAAAATTGATTCCACATCTAACTCAATTGAAGGTCTATTCTTCACAAATTTTTGAATCCTAATTAGATTAATATGACCTATCCTAAGATGCCAAGAGAATTTCATTTGTACTAGATAACCTCTTTATTTTCCTAGTAATAGTAGTGTTATATATAGAGCTAATCATAGGACCTAAGACATAGAGACTACTAACCATATGACCTGAACATATAACAAAACTACTCAATTTAATAGCCACCATAGAATGGATAAAAAGTACCGAATAACCAACATGATATAAAAGTTCGACGGAAACCAAGTTTTGTGTAAGTTTGAGAACATAATAACTATCATAAAAAATCAAATGTCTACGTTTTTCAAAATATAAAATAAAAGTGTCAGGAGTTTTGACTAACACCACTGCTTCTTTGACAACTCTTAGAGAATGTCCTAATTTTGAGAAAATTTGCCCACAAAGGGCATATCTATAACAATCAATTAAGGTTTCATAATTGAACAATTTTCCTTGGACTTTATTGTAGTAGGCAAATTGAGTCTCACACTTATATTAGAGTCAAGAGAAGGACCTAGCCGGACTTACAAGACCCAATCTCCAATAGATATTTGTAATTGGGCCAACTCTTGACCAATTATAATACATCTATTAATCCCAACTTATTCTACCAAAAAGTTGAAATTACACTCTCAAGACGAGTGATAATTATGAAAGCAAATTTTGATCTGATAACAATATCCACCGACCATCATTTCACAAGTCAACTCCCATTTGATCTAAATTAAATGTTCATTATTCGTTCAAAATTTAGATGACTCATTCGATGATCGAATGGAGTCTCATTCCTGGTGATCACAAAGAAGTCATCTACGCGGTCCCGTTCAAGGATGCCAATCACATCATTATTCATGTTGCTAAGATCTAGACAAATATCAATAAGAACAATTTAATCTTATCAACATAGAGCATCCAACTTTATGTACTAATTGAGAATGATATATAATGTGTCTCTCTATGCTTGAGTTATCAGTATACAATTTGTGACATCATATATAATCATGGAATTTTATATTATTATTACAAATTAAACACGTGAATAATCGAATATTAATTCATAATGTCGTTTACAAAATATTACTTGAAGTGTATCACACTGACATCAGGTTTTTAGGCTATCTTTTAAGTCGAGTTAGGCTCCAAAGCACTACTAAAAACATCTTAGAATAGGAGCTAGTAAGGAAAATTCAAAGCCCGCGGGACATAGCTCAGTGATGCAAAGGACATGAGTGAGGTAATCTCTGTTGAGCTGGCAGTCGCAGTGTGAGGGTTTGATTCATGCCTCTTACAATGTATGATATTGGACTCTTTATGAGCACCAGTATGACAACTCTTGTACACTGACCTGTTAAGACGCATCCCGAGATTTACCTCCTCCACAATGCTCTAGGGGCGAAGCGGTGGGGGATCCTTAAGGTTGAGGTTCAACCTTTTTTTTAGTAAGGAAAACTCAATTACGTGTGGACTTAATTTCTTTAAGAATCATAGATTCTAGGCAATTTTATTTAATTAACATTGATGCAAGATATTTTGACTTAATTTCATCAAGTATGAAATTAAAGATAATAGAAAGATATATGGACAATATGAACTCACAAATACAAAGTTAAAAAAATATATATTATTTTTAGGAATTGATCTTATGCAATAGTTTCATATTCAAATTGATGGTTACAATTAATGCTTCATCCCTTCAAATTTGGCTCCATCAAATCCAATATTTGACTTTAAAAAAAAAAAGTAAATAATTGGGTTACATTGGAGAACGCTGAACTTTCATCCTAGTTGCAATCAAGTCACTGAACTTTAATTTGGAGCAACCAAGCCACTAAACTTTAATTTAGAAGCAATTAGGTCACTCCGTTGAGGTTCCTTTAATGTTCCTACGAGAATTAGCTAGCATGTCCATCAAAACTAATGAAATGCCAACATCACTATCCAAGTCAATAACATTGGAGGTCACAAAAGTTTCACTCAGCTGCTATCAAGTCACTAAGCTTTGATTTACAGAAATCAAGTCATGAATCATGCAATCTCTTCTCAACAAATACGATCCACTTTCTTATATCTTTACCATAAAACAATTTTTAACATTTGTTATTATACTTGCAACACCAACTAGTGCAAACTAATGGGATTTAAAACTGAAATTCATAAATTTTCAAATCCAACCAATAGTAAAATATATCAATTTGAAAGAAAGTAAAGAAGAACCATGCCTCATGTACAGAAGCATGGTTTCACAGAAGAAAATCAGATACACACAATGTAGGGGGTGGGGTTTTTTTTTCATTTTTTTATTCTGATGGGCCCCACACATGTGAGTGGATGTAAAACTCCTTTCAAAAAAATTGTTGTACAATATGGTTTAATCCAATAAAGAAATTGACCCAATATCACATAAAAGTACAACATTGGATACCCAACTAAAATACAAATTGAGGAAAACAATAAAATCCAACATTGTTTTTCTTCTAGAAAACCAATTCTCCAAAAGTGTGATGTAGTTAGTCCCATAAAATGATTTTAAAAAATCTATTAGACGTGGATGCCACAAGCAAAAAAAAATAAAAATAAAAAATCTCTACATGAAATCTTACAATACGATAGTCATTGTCGCACATGCATTGTGAAAGATATCGAAATAAATAGTCATCTTTAGCATGAACATAAACGCGGGTGAGGGCCAAGCTCAAAATAAATGGTGTATGATAATTAACTTTGGTGAATAAATGAATCATGAAGTACTATAAAAACCAACTTGAAATTTCGTACAAACCTTATTGAACATTTGTAAAATTATATTAGAGAAATTCAATTGATAGTTGGAGAGGGGATCAAAAGGAAAATGGAGCCTTGAAAAATGGTGGTCCGAGGAAAGAAAAGCAATTGAAGTTCAATGGTTTGATTGCTCCAAATTTCACGATCCAATTGTAACTAGGGGGAAAGTTTAGTGAACTTTAGTATTATTAAATTTGCTAACTGAAATGGACATGTTGGCATTTTATTGGTACTTTAACAGAGTAACACCCCAATTTTCATAAATATTGAAGTATTACAAAAAATTCAATTATTACGTTAAAAGTGGAAACAATACATATTTTCAACAATAAATATCAATTAAAACATGGAATTTGGGTTTCTAAAAAAAATTAAACATAATCAACTAACTAATTAATAAACATGTTTTTGAACAAATAAAATTAATTAATAAATTGGAATATAGAAAAAAATTAAGGCCCTATTCTCTTTACCATTTTCAAGTCGTTTTCTATTTTCGATTTTCCAAAACATCGAAAACGCGTTCTCTTTCCCATTTTCGAAAACGCATTTTTGAAAACAAGTTAAAATTTTGTAAGGAAAACACAAAACGATAAATTTGTCGTTTTGAGTGTTTTCAGTTATAATCAAGTCAAAATTTCCAAAACTTATTTGTGGTGAGAAGTATTACAAAAAATTCAATTATATCGTTAAAAGTGGAAACAATACATATTTTCAACAATAAATATCAATTAAAACATGGAATTTGGGTTTCTAAAAAAATTTAAACATAATCAACTAACTAATTAATAAACATGTTTTTGAACAAATAAAATTAATTAATAAATTGGAATATAGAAAAAAATTAAGGCCATGTTCTCTTTACCATTTTCAAGTCGTTTTCTATTTTCGATTTTCTAAAACAGCGAAAACGCGTTCTCTTTCCCATTTTCGAAAACGCATTTTTGAAAACAAGTTAAAATTTTGTAAAGAAAACACAAAACGATAAATTTGTCGTTTTGAGTGTTTTCAGTTATAATCAAGTCAAAATTTTCAAAACTTGTTTTTGGTGTTTTCAAAACAATTTTTCAAAATGTNTTCTCTTTCCAATTTTCGAAAACGCGTTTTTTAAAACAATTTAAAGTTTTGTAAAGAAAACCAAAAACGACAAATTTGTCATTTTGGGTGTTTTCAGTTATAATCAAGTCAAAATTTTCAAAACGCGTTTTGGGCGTTTTCAAAACAATTTTTCAAAATACCAAAAAGAACACATTTTCAAAAATCTCAAAATGGACGCTCAAAATACAAAATGAATTCAAAACTCAAAACACAAAATTGAAACACAAAGAGAACAGCCCCTAATGTTTTTATTTATTCAAATCATCTTAGCATCTCACGTCACCATCATACCACAGTTCCAGTTGACCTGAACTAACATATAAATTATTGTAAAAGTGAGTATTTAAAAATACCCAATCAGATACATGCAGTTTCCATACACAATTATATAAAACAATAAAATCTACACTTCACACCATTCTTGTCTTATGAAGTATATCGGTGATTAAGTGAGACACTTATCATTAGTCATTTTGAATTCCTAAAGGAATTACATTTCGTTATAAAAAAACTCAAAAGAGGTCACATTTCGTTATGTCAAACTCGAAGGTTAATTGGTAATTCATGCATATTTAATTGAATACATAAAAGTATAAAGAACGAACTAATTGCGCATAAGTATCTTGCCTCGTTATTGAAATATAAAATTCTTTTTCTAAATCTCTCTGCTTCCGCATTCAATTGTTGGGTACTATTTTGATTTCAAAAATATTTTCTAAGACAAATGGCGTGAAATGGACTGTTTTGGTTTCTGATAAAAATGGCTTGATGGACAGATTTTCGTATTGATTTCTGACCTCAAAATTGTCTGCAACAAGTCCAAAATGGGGGAATATTTATAGTTATTTTCCTATTCACGGGAGATATACAATTCTAATTCAATTAAATAACAGTAAGTTGGAAGTTTAATTGATTTACAATTAACCTTTTATTCTAATTAAAAAATCAAAAGGTTATCTATACGTAGCCGCTTGTTGTAAATAAAAAGTTTATTAGTGAATGACAATTGTATCCCTACAGCCCTAGAAATTATTAGCATTGTATTTTTTAATCATTCTCAATAAATATAGAGTTTTGGTTATTATTATAATACATATAAGTCTATTATTTTTATTTTCTCTTTTCTCTCTTTTTTTTCACAATACGTTATCAGCACGATCTGCTGCAATTAAAAAATTTTATATATTTGCACAAATGTGAATAATTTGTGAGTCACACAAGGACTCGTTTAGATTCAAAGGACATATGTCATATATTATTATAATATGTTGAAAGTTGCCCAAATCTAGTTTCGAAGTACATGCATGCGCCTCGGTAAGTGTATGTATTGATTTTATGAATTGAGCACGTATAGTCTATAAAATTATTAATATTTTATTATATCATACCCCTACTGAATTTGAGCTGCTTCTACTATATTATTCAAAAAAGAACACAAAACAAAGGTTCAGAGAAAAAAGAAAATCCTATTTATGGTTTTATTTTTCTGGTTAATTATGTCGGTTTCTTGATGTGTGTAATTTAACCACTACTAGATGTGACCGACATAATTTCTATGAGTTAAAAATTTACGATTTCTATTTTTTAAAATTTTGGTACACATATAGTCATAATGAAATTGCTTAATAATAACAAAATTTGTTCTTTGTTTTGTTTTTATTCAAAATTGTAAAATATATTTTTGTGTATTTAATCTTATTAAATGTTTTTAGATATTCTATTATAAACTTAAATTGATAATATATCTCGTTGTTCTCGAAAAGGCACAACTCTATAAATAGTAATATTTTAATAGAAAATATGCTTATGAAGAGTTAATATTTTTAAATAATAGTTTGTTAGTGCTCTTAAAGTAGCACACTATTATAAAAAAATATTCTAGTTAGATTTTATTCACTCCCCAAGAGTATAATTAAATACGATTTAATGTAAATTTTATTTTTACTCCTGGAAAGTGAATCTTTGTATAATTTATTATAATAATATGTTATCGCTCCTAAAAAGTATGAATTATAATTTTCAATATTTAAGAAGAATATTTGCCTATTACTCTTGAAAAAGTAATAATAAAATATAATACATCGCTCCAGAAGAACATACAATTTGATATTTCAATATTCTCAAAAAATTTCATACTGCTGCTTCTGAAAAAGCATAAATTTTGAAATTCTAATAAAATTTAAGATGGATTATTAAGATATTTGTTTAGCAGATAGTGCAAATATGTACAGAATTCTTCAAGATAAAAGTACTTCTTAAAATTTAATATCAACAGAAAATAATGTTAATACAATATTAGGTGTATCGAATATTGTTGAAAACTCTGAAAGAGCTTGTATTATTTGGTAAAATAATATAAAATTATATATTGAAGATACAATTTATTCTAGCAAATTCAGAAGAAAATTGCTTAGTTTTAAAGATATCCGCAACAATGGATATCAAATTGAGACGATGTAAAAAAGTAATATTGAATATCTTTATATAAATTCTATTGTATTTGGTTAGAAACAGATAAAAGAAAAACTTCGTACACTCTCATCTAGCATGTATTATATATTTATAAAAATACGGATCAAATATTATCACGAACCAGAAGTTCGTTGATCCCAAATTTTTTTATATTTTGGCATGATCGACTTGTACATCCAGGACCTATAATGATGCGTCAAATAATAAATTACTCACATGGACATCCTCTAAAGAACTAGAATATTATTTCACGTAATGATTATCTATGTGTAGCTTGTTCGTAAGGCAAGTTAGTTATTAGACATTTGACTACAAATGTCAATATTAAATCTACAACCTTTTTTGGAAAGCATTCATGGAAATATATGTTTGCCTACTTTTTACTAAGAATGTAACTTTAGATAAAATACTTACTCAAATCATAAAAATTACGAGCTCAATTCCATGATTACTCAATCAAGACTATTCTTCTTGACAATTGTTGTGAATTTAGATCACAAGCATTTGATGATTATTGTATGTCGGTTGGGATTGTTATCGAACATTCGGTTGCACATGTCTATACACAAAATGGTTTAGTCGAGTCATTTATTAAACGTCTACATCTTATTGTTAGACCATTACTTATGAAAAACAAAACTCCTACCTTTTGTTTGGGGTCATGTTATATTACATATTGCATAATTGGTTTGTATCAGATCAACTGCATATTATCAATATTCACATTTGCAACTCGCATTGGTCATGAACCTAATATTTGTCACCTAAGGATTTTTGGTTGTGCTGTTCATGTCCATATTTCATCCCTCCACAACGTACTAAAATGGGTCTACAACGAAGACTTAGAATTTATGTAGGTTTTAATTCACCATCTATTATTATATATCTTAAACTTTTAATGAGTGATTTATTTACTGCACATTTTGCAAATTGTCATTTTGATGAAATGAAAAACAACTTTATCTCAATTTGATCCCCTCAACAATCAATGTGAGTAAGAGATGGAAAAATTAAGTATCAAATGTATTTGTTGACACAAGAAAAGTGACAAAGTCATATATATCGGTAGAAAATATTCCAGCAAAAATTGATGTCCCTGTAGGACAATTTGTTGTAAAAAATGAATCTCAAACACACCAAAAGTGTAGTCGACCAGTTGGTTCAAAAGACTTTGTACCTGGAAAAAGAAAAGTACAAGAGAAAAACCAACAAAAAATTTCAGAAGAATTAACATTAGAAAATATTGATCGACAAATATTGAAAATATGGTTCTTGAAGATCCACAAGTGTCCGAAAATAACGAGATTTCATTCAATTATATGTTGTCTCATAAATTATGGAAGCGAAATAATGTTGTTATAAACAATATTTTCACATTTAACGTGACTCTTGATATATACAAAATGATGATCATGAACTACAGTATGTTAAAAACTGTTAACATAAAAATGATTGGCCAAAGTGGAAAGAAGTCATACAAGAAGAATTAAATTCCTTAGAGAAACAGAAAGTGTTTGGACATGTAGTTCAATCACCTGAAAATGTATTCCATATTAAATATAAATGTTTTTCATATGAAAATGAAATGAAAATAATGAAATTACGTGATACAAAGTCCGATTCGTATATCAAAGTTTCTCAAAACTACCGTGAATTGATTATGAGGAAACATATTCTCTCGTAACGAATATCATCACTTTTAGATTTTTTAGTTTGACTGTTTCACAAAGACTCGATATGCACCTTATGAATGTAGTGACTGTCTATCTGTATGGTTTACCTGGTAGTCCCATAAGGACTTAAAGTGCGAGAAACAAATGATACATGCCCAAGAACCATGTTCTTAATTAAATTGCAAAGATCATTATATAGAATGAAACAATTAGAACGCATGTGATATAATCACCTTGGCAAATATTTGTTGAAGAAATGCCATAAAATATTTGCCCATTTGTTTTTCTAAAGAAAACAAATATAGGATTTGCAATTGTGACAGTTTATGTTGATAATTTAAATTTAATAGAAACTTTTGAAGAGTTTAACGAAATTGCAAATTATTTGAAAAATAAATTTGAGATGAAAGATTTAGGAAAAATCCAAATTCTATCTCGAGTTGCGGATTGAATATTTTCCAAAATGATTATTTGTTTATCAATCTACATAAACAGAAAAAGTCTTAAAACACTTTTATATGGATTATACACATTCATTTATGTCACCTATGGTTATTCAATCACTTAATGTGAGAAAAGATCATTTTAGTTTACTTGAAGATAGAGAAAAGATTCTTAGTCATGAAGTGTCATTTCTTAGTGCAGTTAGAATATTAACTTATCTTAAAAATTGTACTCGACCCGATATAGTTTTTTTTTCTGTAAATCTCATTGCAAGATATATCTACACCAATACAAAGACATTGAAATAGTGTTAAACATATTTTTCGTTACCTAAAGAGTACTATTGAATTGAGATTTATTCTCAAAAGTTGGGATCTGCTTAAGTGGGATATGCAGATACAGGTTATATCTCTAACCCACATAAAACTAAATGACAAATAGGATACGTATTTACACATGGAGGAACAGTTATATCATGGAGATCTGTGAAGCAATATTTGACAGCAACATCCTCAAATCATTCTGAAATTATTGCAATCTATGAAGTAGGTCGAGAATGTGTATGGCTAGGGAACATAACCCTTCATATCCAAGCATCTTTCAACAAAAGATAGTCCAACAATTTTGTATGAAGACAATGTTGCTTGTATTACACAACTCAAATGAGGTTATATCAAAAGTGACATGACGAAGTATATTTCTTTGAAATTCTTTCATACCCACGAGTTTCAAAAGAAGGTCGACATCAATGTTCAACAAATTCGCTCAAGTAACAATGTGGCTGATTTATTTACAAAAATACTACTAACATCTACATTGAAGAAATTGGTTCACGAGATTTGAATGCATCAATTCAAATATTTTCAATGATCAATATCAAGGGAAGTAGCTGTACTCTTTTTCTTTCACTTAGATTTTATCCCATTGGATTTTCCTAATAAGGTTTTAATGGGGCAACATTTATCTTTAATACTCCAAAATACCTATACTATTTTCCTTCATTTGATTTTTTGTCCCATTGAATTTTTATCAAAAAATATTTTAACGAGACATATATTTTGTAATGTGTCATTCAAGGGGAAATGTTATAAATTGTAATTTATTAGTGAATGATAAGTGTATCATTGTAATTCTACAAATTATTATCATTGTATCACTAATCATTCCCTATAAATATAGGGTTTTGATTCTCATTATAATACACATAAGTCTATTGACTTTATTCTCTCTTATTTTTTTCTCTCTTTTCATTACACTGCAATATTATTAGTATTCCTAATTTTTGCAAAATTCTATTTAATCCTATTTTTCTTTAATCAGATCTAATTTGTTTGAATTTATCCTTGGCTCTGAGTAAATTAAAGGTTTTATTATTATTATTATTTTTTTTTTTGAGTAACTGCTTCAGTTACTCAAAAAAAATAATAATAATAATAATAAAACCTTGCCATTTAGAATGCCTAATTAAGGCAGTACTTACTCTTCCTCGAGCAGGAAAATTAGACTAGTTCAAGGACGTGATTAATTTTCCGTAACTAAGCATATGGTTGGCTCATATTTGTAAATTATTTATAAATACTCAATTCACTTTTTATCCTATTCTTTCAGGATAAGAGATTCACAAGAACTATCTACTTATCATTAACTCATATTTATTTATAATTAAAATTGTTTATAAGCACTCCTCAAACATTCTCTTAGGCAAAACCAATAATGCCAAAATAATGCAAAATTATACATCTTAATTTAATATAGGCAAATTAGGTTAATGCTACTTTATTAAACAAGGTAGTAATTAATCTATTTTAATTAAGTCTAACTAAGATAGATTAATTACTGCATGAAATCAATGTAAAATGTGCTTAGATTTGAAATTTTTTGAATTAAATTAACAGTAAAAGAAATAAAATAAGTTGGTTTGACCCTAAATGACCGCTTTTGGATGGGCCAATGGGCAGTCCAAGCCAAGAAAATATTCATTGACATGGGCCAGGCCTGAGCCACTAACTGATATTGATCGGTTCTAGACCCAATTCTTGTAGTTTTAATCGTTCCGTCCATTTGGACGCCAGCTCATTTAGCACCTCTAACGCTAAGATTTATTTGATTTCATATATTACTTCTATGACTTTCTATTGATTTTGAAAATATTTCAATGGGCTTTGTTACGATATCGTTACTGATTATGGAGGATTCGATGTTGCAAGACATGTCAAAAAAATCAGTTAATATATATGAAGCTGAGAGAGTAGGAATGATAAACTATTTTAGCTACCAATTTTAAATATCCTGATCGACCAACTCATGTCTACCCATATTTAAAGTTTAGAATCACAGCTGCTTAAATTAGTGTTGCAAAATAAAGGTGCTATATAACGCGGCCAGTTATTTCTTCAGCTCATATATATATATATATATATATATGTATGTATACATATATATATATATATATGTATGTATATATATATATGTACATACATATATATATATATATATATATATATATCCCAGTTTCACCTTTCATTTTTCAATTTTTCACTCTCAACCTTCGGTAAAAGCAGATCGAGATCGGGGATTGTAGAGTGTTTGTGAGCGACCAACCTTAAGAGGTAAGTGTTCGAGCTCTTAAGTTATTTTAATTTTAGTA
>CAIGRP010003916.1:0-23686 GCA_903798385.1 Fraxinus cuspidata
TTTACATGCTAATGCATACAATTCTTTGCTTCCAAACAAATATTTATGATTATATAATCTCGTTATCTGCGCCCAACAATGTATTCATTTGTTTCTTATTCAACATTACGCCCTAGTTTGAAACCATTAAATTAATTTATTTATTTTTTAGAAAAATGAGTTTTGGAATAGTGATTTATGGAGAATGTGTGGTTGAAATATAGAAAAAAAAAAGAATATTTCAATTTACATACTGAATATTTTATTTTAAAAATGTGTAGCTGAAAATGAGTTGGAGAAAAAAAAAATTTAATGATTTTTGATAAGTTTATTTTTGTACACTCATAATTAAATTGGATTTTTTGTTAGTGATTTGAATGAAATATAGCTTTATTATGAGTTAATTATGTTTGTTATGTTGAACTCAATGCATATTGGTGGAATTGGAATAAATTAAAGAAGGAAAAAGTACTAAAATAAAGAAACCTAAAGTTCGGGGACCAAAGTGCAGAAAATCAATTATTCAGACCACAAAACAATAATTGAAGATTACCAGGAGTCAATTGGATCCAATTGAAGGTCAAATGAGTGAAATATAGTTATAGTATTTTCACAAGTCATTTACATGCTAATGCATACAATTCTTTGCTTCCAAACAAATATTTATGATTATATAATCTCGTTATCTGCGCCCAACAATGTATTCATTTGTTTCTTATTCAACATTACGCCCTAGTTTGACAACCATTAAATTAATTTATTTATTTTTTAGAAAAATGAGTTTTGGAATAGTGATTTATGGAGAATGTGTGTTTGAAATATAGAAAAAAAAGAATATTTCAATTTACATACTGAATATTTTATTTTAAAAATGTGTAGCTGAAAATGAGTTGGAGAAAAAAAAATTTAATGATTTTTGATAAGTTTATTTTTGTACACTCATAATTAAATTGGATTTTTTGTTAGTGATTTGAATGAAATATAGCTTTATTATGAGTTAATTATGTTTGTTATATTGAACTCAATGCATATTGGTGGAATTGGAATAAATTAAAGAAGGAAAAAGTACTAAAATAAAGAAACCTAAAGTTTGGGGACCAAAGTGCAGAAAATCAATTATTCAGACCACAAAACAATAATTGAAGATTACCAGGAGTCAATTGGATCCAATTGAAGGTCAAATGAGTGAATTATAGTTATAGTATTTTCACAAGTCAATTTCCAGCCGAAAAAGTTATAGTCCAAATTTTAAGCCTCATATTGAGACTCATTTTTAGTATAGCAAATGTTTGAATTGTGAAACTTGTATTTATATAAAAATTGTAGCCCTTTAAATTATCTTTTCGATACACTTTGAGTTACTTCAATCACATATCGAGAGAAATATATATGACCAAAATACCAAAAGGTTTCTAGGGATGAACCGACGTGAATCGACACATGTCAGACCCTATTTTCACCAACCTGAGAATGGGAGAGTGCGCGGCTGGGACCATGGTGCGTGCAGGGGCTTTTTGAGGCCCTAAGTTGCAAATTTCCTTATTTAATTATAATTCCTTTTAAAATTCAATTTGGACGTGAATTTTTTATTGATTTTCAACTCCTGTAAATACAAAACTTAGTCAAAATATGGTGAAACTCTCTCTAACCTCTAGATATACAATAATATCATAACATTCATCAAGAACAAGACGTCGATTCACTTTTGAGATAAGAAATTGGAATCTATTGACCTCAAAATATGATGCCAACAGATTCCTAACCCACTCGTGTATGCGCAAGCTAGATCCACCATGTAAATATAGATCAACAGTTTAAATCACTCCGAAAGTGACCGTGGGAGAAGTACAACGCCATGAGACATTTTCGCTCATGTTCCGGTGAGATATCCGGTATACGATTGTATAATAATACACTTTTACGAGTCACATCAATCATTCAAATAAGATCTCCATAATAAATTCAAGATCTCTGCACGTGAGCTGTCACTAGCTGCTGGAACCTCGGACCTGGGTAGCTTCGGCATGTCCACCTCTTATATGTAACGGGCCTCGAAAATCATCCCAGGGTCTTGTCTTCTATGGCTGACAGTTCGGTATGAGTGGGTTCACAACTTCACTAGGTCGACCATGTGGTAATGCTAATAGCAAGTCATAACAATTGTCCCACAAGTCTATATGTAATTATTTATGTTATGCCTAGATATTGGTAATAAATAAAGTACCAGGTATCACAAATAGTTTTAAAAATTTCTGATTCGTTATACTAGTCCACTAAGTCTACGCATATATATTTATACTGTGCGTGGAATTGATAATTGATTTGGAACTGGCTTACTTTGAAATAGAGAATACTGAACTGTCGAGGTTAGTAAATGAAGATAGCCGATTTACTTTGAAAATTAAGCAGAGAAATGCTGAACTCCAGAGGCTTATTTACTTTGAAGATACTTGAATTTGTTTTGAAGATGAGACGGAGAAATGCTAAACTACCTAGGCTGATTTACTTTGAAAATGGGGCAGAGAAATGCTAAATTGTCGATGCTGATTTACTTTGAAGATAGCTAAATTAATTATTTTGAACATGAGGTAGAGAAATGTTGAACTGTCGAGGCTAATTTACTTTGAAGATAGCTGAATTTGTTTTGAAGATGAGGCAGATAAATGCTAATCTGCCGAGGCTGATTACATTGAAGATGAGGCAGAGAAATGCTTAATTGACGAGGCTAATTTACTATGAAGATGAGGCAGAGAAATGTTGAAATGCCGAGACTGACTTACTTTGAAGTTGGCTAAATTTGTTTTGAATATGAGGAAGAGAAATGTTGAACTGCCGAGACTGATTTACTTTGAAGATAGTTGAATTTGTTTGATATTGGTGCCAATAATTTGACAGTTTCGTACATTTTCAAGATAAGACAGCTGAAACGGTACAACTTTCAATGTACGTACGGCGTCACATTAAATGTGTAGTGATGGCTACACGTTTTTGCGAACATGATTAACGCATCGAGACATGTACGTGATAATTACGAATGAAATGAATCTGAGGCATTGGTGAAATAAACTGTTTGAATTCCATGGCTCAGTTGTGTTATACGATTGGACACTTCGGATTCAATAGGCATTGATCCAACTACCAGGATTAATTCATGTTTCATATAAAAGCCAAAATCATGCCATTTTGAAGCTTTAGGGGCTATTCTCTTTGTGTTTCAGTTTTGTGTTTCGAATTCATTTTGAATTTTGTATTTTGAGTATCCATTTTGAGATTTTGAAAATGTGGTTTCTTTGACATTTTGAAAAATTTTTTTGAAAACACCAAAAACAAGTTTTGAAAATTTTGACTTGATTATAACTGAAAACACTCAAAACGACAAATTTATCGTTTTGTGTTTTCTTTAAAAAAATTTAACTTGTTTTCAAAAATGCGTTTTCGAAAATGGGAAAGATAACGCGTTTTTGCTGTTTTGGAAAATCAAAAATAGAAAACGACTTGAAAATGGTAAAGAGAACAGGGCCGTAGTTTTTTCAAGCAGTTTCTCTACCAAAATGTAAGCTCAAACTCTAAAATATGAAGAACAAGGTCATTGGAAACGTGAATTTCCCTTAAAGAAAAAACCTTTTTGACAAAGTTTGAAGAAATCGTCAATATTTGATCTTTGGGAAGTGGTTGTTGTTGGAACAATTGTTGAAAAAATGAGTATGTGGCTGACTTTGACATGAGTTTTGAGTGGGACTCGTTTGACTATTTTAGAAGATAAAGATTTATTTGTGTTCTCCTCCGCGAGTATATCGAAATCATGTATTTACTTGCAAAAATTGATGCTCAGGTGAATGAGAAATTGAAATTCAAAGTATGTCCATTTTGAGATTGTTGAAAACGTGTTCTTTTTGACATTTTGAAAAATTGTTTTGAAAACACCAAAAACGCGTTTTGAAAATTTTGACTTGATTATAACTGAAAACACTCAAAACGACAAATTTGTCATTTTGTGTTTTCTTTATAAAATTTTAAATTTTTTTCAAAAATGGGTTTTCGAAATTGGGAAAGAGAACACATTTTCGCTGTTTTGGAAAATCAAAAAAGAAAATGGATTGAAAATGGTAAAGAGAACAGGCCCTTACTTTTGCAAAAACCACTCGTATTCTCAATTGTATTTGAAATTTCCGTTATCTTCTTGTTCTCCGGCTATCGTTCTTAGAGTTTTCCTTCTAGGTATTTTTTACAACATCATTTTCATATTCTTTCATCACTTTCTGTAATTCGTTACTACTTTCTTGCACTTTGTAATGGATTTCGAGGCGTCAGGGCGATTACGGTGGCTAGGTTGGGTGGAGAGTCAGTTTTTGGGTGTCCGAAGAATGATATACTATGTGTGAGGAACCCACAGATTACGAGACGTGTTGGGGGGCTAGCAAAATTCCTTCCTACATAATTAACCTCTGCAAAACTAGCCAAATTTAGGCAAAAATACTGCATCCCCCACTACGTGGAAATGTTAGTTACTGAAGCCCACGAACGTGCAAGTTTTTCGAGGCTGGGTTGTGTGGCAGTCAGTGAATTCCTGCTTAAAACAGGAATGTGTCTACCTCTACACCATTTTTTTAGGGTGGTGCTTAGGACCTTTATGTTGGCTCCAACTCAAGTTTTACCAAATGGGTGAAGTCAACTAGTTGGGGCCTACTTCCTTTGGAATGAGGTGTCCCTAGGTGAAGACATGCCCCTGCATATTTTCCAAACAATCTTCCAGGTACGAGTAGTAGGGAAAGATGACTCCAATGGGTGGTATTACCTCACTCCTTGGTAGGCTCATGCCCCTTTTGTTGTAGGACTCTCTTCTTCCATAAAGGCTAGAAGGATTTGTGGTTTTGGGTTAGAGGTATGTGGCAGATGGTGGTGGAAGACACTATTCCAACATGCACAGTACCGACCTAGTACTACGTGAGTGCCTCGCTTCCAATGCTTCGATTTTGTTACCCGTATGCTGAGCTGACTTTGTTGCCTTATTATAGATTATGGGTCTCGTTTCGGACTCCACAAGGCGACGTTTGAGGTTATTGAAGATATTTACAAACATTCTGCAAAGCTTCAGAGCTTCAACTACCTTATCGATAGAAGTGGATACTTCATAGACTTCGGATTAATGGTCTCAAAGAGTAAGCCACTATACTGTTGTTTTCAATTCATTTTCTGTTGTAGGTTCTCAACCTTACTATCTCTATGCTGCCTCCAGATAAATTCATGAAGAATGAGTACCCAACTCCTGACATGGCCACAATCTTGAAGGTCACGGCTCTGACTGGTGCCAAAGATCTGAAGCCCTCATCCTCCAGTGCCAAGCAAGTGAGAAGCAAACTGGAGCACTTTTTCAAGGACCATGCTAAGAAAGATACTAAGGATGAGGCTCCCAAGTAGGCCTAGGGGTTACTGACAAGGGCAAGGGAAAAATGGATGAGCCCCAGAAGAAAAGGAAGTTAGTCCACATTGGCAGGGCTCCAGTAAAGTTCAGGACTACTGTGTCCCACCCTGGAAAAGATGCTTCCCCATTACCCAAGCTTATGGAGTCTGCGATGAAGGCAGTAAAGGTGAAAAAGGTCAGGAAGGCCAATGAAGAGGCCGAAAGGGAGGAAGCCCAGGTATCTGAGGCTTCAAAGAAGACAAAAAGGACTCCGAGGAAGTCCGGTAGATTTTTTGTAAGGCATGATGATAAGATTGAACCTGTAGTAATTGAAATGCTGCCATCGCTGGTTCGAGGTACCACAGAGAATTTTCAAAAGTTTTAGATAGAACGGTGGCAATTGCATGTATCCATCTGTGACGCGGTAGACCTAACTACGGCACTAGTTAGTCAAAAGTACCAAGGCCTTTGGAGTGGCTATAGAATGTCAGGAGGCTTTGGCTGATATTCAACAAAGGAATAAGGCCTCAATGGACAATTTGGCTGCTATCGAAGAAAAAATAAAAAAGATGAACTTGGAAGCTGAAGTGATGAGGGCCCAGCGAGCTGAAGACGAGGTGAAGCTGAATTCTAATTTGATTAAGATAGAGGCTCTGAAAAAGGAGGTCTACGAATCCTAATGTGAAGTAGCCTCTTTAACTAAAAAGGTGGAGACCTTAGACAATCACCAAAAAAAAACTGCGGATGCTCTGGAGAAAATGAACTTGGAGCTCGCCAGGTGTAGGGATGCCAACCAGTTTATGGAGGGCTAAATCAACTATTATGTGGAGGATGTGAAGAAGATAGAAGCTGAGGCTTAACAGGCTATGGAGAAAGCAGTTAATCATTATATCCCTACCTTCCATTTGACTGAAGAGTACCAACAATTCATCATCTATTGGCGAAGGTTCGCTTACGCCGAGGTGGTAGGAAGGATGGAGGAGCTTTACCCTAAACTTGATGCATCATAATTGATGGTGGAGTTTATGGATGAGGTGCCTCAGACCCCTGTTTAGGAAGCCACTAAAGATGAGGTGGACCAAAAGGAAACTCTTACTGAAGAAGCTCCAGGTCAAGTAGCAACGGAAGCACCTACCAATGAGGTGTTCGCACCCCCAGCCAACTCAATAGTAGCATAGTTCATATTCATATTTTGTAATGGCTATGGCCTCCAGTTGTACTTAACTTTTCTTTAATGAATGGCTTTTGCACGTCTTATTGCTTATCTTGTTATTTCACTATTTTTCTTCCAAGTAAGACGGCCTCGACAAACAATTAAACATCTAAAACGAATCGCTCAAATAACAGTTTAACTGTCCCCTCGTCAATGACTTTAGCATACTTCCCTCTCAAAATATAGTTGAATAGCTTAACCTTATATTTGGGTAACTTAGCTAAAGGATTTTAACTTGATGTTTTTGGGAGCATTTTTCTTTCTCTTTTTTATATTCTTCGATGGCATTCAGCCTCGCCAAGGAAGACTTGCGATGTATGCCTCATAGTTCAAACGAGGTGATCCTCTCATCCGAAGCTCCTACGTATCTTTACATGGTGGATGTTTCATCCACGTAAAGACTTCTCCCATGACGTTCAGCTTTATTAAGGTGAAGCAAGTGAAGTACGCCTCGGAGTTCAAACGAGGTGGTCGTCTTTTGGATCTCATCCTCTCCTCCGAGACGTCCACGCTTCTTCACATGGTGAATGATTATCCATGTAAATGCTTCTCCCTTGACGTTCAGCTTTGTCAAGGTGAGGCATATGAAGTACACCTCGGAGTCCAAACTAAGTGGTCCCTCTTGGGATCTGATCTTCTCCTCCGAGGTAACCATGCTTCTTCACATGGTGGTCATGGAAAGACCCTTCCCTTGACATTCAGTTTCGTCAAGGCAAGACATGTGAAATATGCCTCGGAGTCCAAAGAGGTGGTCCCTTTTGGAATCTGATCCTCTCCTCCGAGGCACCCACGCTTCTTCATATGGTGAATTATTCATTCATGTAAAAGCTTCTCCCTTGACATTTAGCTTCGTCAAGGTGAGGCATGTGAACTATGCCTGAGAGTTCAAACGAGGTGATCTCCTTTGAGATTCTGATCCTCTCCTCTGAGGTGCCCACGTTTTTAAACAAATATCATCTTGTACTTACTCTTCAAGCAAATATCATCTTGTATTTATTTATTTACAAAGGCTAGGAAAGGACTTCCAGCTATTTAGTACATTCATTGATGGTACATTCTTAGATGCTCGACGTTCCATGGATGAGGTTGTTCCCTACCATGAGCTCTTCTTTAATATGATAAGGTCCTTCCTAATTTGTGCCCAAAGAGTCTACTCTTGATTCTTTGGAGGACAAACACTCCGAAGCACCAAGTCATGCATTCGAAAGGAACTTTTCTTGACCCTGGCATTATTGTATCGACTCATCTTCCTTTGGTACGCAGCCAACTTTAGTTGGGAATTGTCTCTTTTTTCCTTAAGGCAGTCAAGCTCACATCTTTTAAGCTCATCATTCGATATCTCGCTGAAATGCAATCTACGTGGAAAGGGTAATCTAACTTCTACCGGGCTCATAGCCTCTGTACCATATGCCATTGAGAAATGAGTTTTTTTCGGTCGGAGTTCGGCTAGTAGTTCGGATTGCCCATAACACCTGTGGTAGTTCGTCAACACAGGCCCCTTTGGATGCGTTAACCTTTCTTTTCAAAGTATGCTTCATAGTTTTATTCATAGCTTCGACTTGTCCATTGGACTGGGGATGGTGAGGGGTGGAGAAGTGTTTCTTGATCTCGAGTTTCTCACAAAGGTCTCTGACCTTCCTGTTATCAAATTGCTTTCCATTATCGGACACAATTAAACAGAAAATTCCAAACCAGTATATGATGTTCTTCCACAAAAATTTAGAAGTGTTAGCTTCTGCAATCTTAGCCAGAGGCTCGACTTCAACCCATTTTTGGAAGTAGTCTATTACAACGATAGCATAACTAGAACTTTCTCAGCCTTTAGGTAGGAGACCTATGAGATCCACGTCCCACTTGAGGAAAGGCCAGGGGCTGGATACGGTAGTCAGCTTTTGAGATGATTGTCTTTGAATAGGGAAAAAGTGATGACATTTGTCACCATTTCGCAAAAACTGAACGACATCCTTTTTCAAGGTAGGCCAATAGTATCCCTGCCTCAATGCTTTTTGTGCCAATGCAAGTCCTCCTGAGTGGTTGCCACAAATGCCTTCGTGAATCTCGCAGAGTATATAAGTTTCTTATTCCCCTCCGACGCATCGAAGGAGGGGAGAGGAAAATCCTCGCTTATATAAAATATCATCTATGAAAACAAAATGAGCAGACCTTCTTCTTAACTTATAAGCCTCATCTTTGTTGTTGGGAAGGACCTGGTCTTTGAGATATTCCACAATAGATTGCATCTAGGTGGGAGTTCCTTCTACCCACATCACTTCGTCCGTAGCGATGGATGGTCTTGAGAGATGCTCGATTGGAACTATCGTTAATAATTTCGACTCCTTGCTACTCGCCAAATTTGATAAAGTATCGACATGAACGTTCTCGATGCACGGGATATGGGCTAGCTTGAATTTTTAAAAGGATAGGAGCAAGTCCATTACTAATCGGAAGTACGTAGCCATGCCCTTATCCCTGGCTATGAAGTTGTCATTTACCTAGCCAATAAAAATTTGGGTGTCCCTATTGATGCACAACCTCCTCACCTGCATCTCTCTCGCTAATCTGAGATCGGCAAGCAGCGTCTCATATTCAATTGCGTTGTTGGTGGCCTTGAATCTAAATTGCACCACACTATTGAATTTGTGACCTTTGAGGCTTACCAGGATGAGCCGTCCTCTAGCCTGTATCTCTAGCCGACCCATCCACGAATAGATTCTATGTGGAGGGCTCAACAGGCTCCACAATTTCTTCAATTTCAGTGATATTGGCAAATTCTGCCACAAAATCCACTAGGGCATAACCCTTAATTGTTGCTCTTAATTGGAAGATGACCGTCAAACTCGCTTAACTCCACTGCCCATTTCAGTAATCTCTCCGAGGCATCTAGCTTTTGAAGCACTTGCCTGAGCAGGAAGTTGGTCGACACGTGAATCGTGTAGGCTTGGAAATACGATCTTAATTTTCTAGACGTAGCGATCAATGCCAAGGTTAGCTTCTCCGTATCTGGGTAATGGGTTTTAGGCGCCAGCAATGCCTTCCTAATGTAGTAGACTGGTAGCTGAGTAGAGCCCTCTTCCCTGGTAAGCACGATACTAATAACCTCGTTGGAGACGGCCAAGTAAAGTTGTAGAGCTTCTCCAAGCTTGGGTTTCGAGAGGAGATGGGGCTTGCCCTAGGTGCTTTTTCAGCCCTTGGAAGGCCTCTTCACACTCCTCTATCTAATGGAATTTCTTTCCCCTTTTTAAGACCTTGAAGAAAGGGAGACACTTGTCGGTGGCCTTCGAGATAAAGCGACTTAAAGTAGCCACACGATCAGTTAGGCTTTGCACCTCGTTCGGCTTTTGATGGATCTCATCTCGATAAGTACTCGTATTTTCTCTGGATTGGCCTCTATGCCTCTTTGGTTGACCATATATCCCAGAAACTTGCCAGATGTAACACCGAACACACACTTAAGAGGGTTCAACCTCATCTGATATTTTTGTAAGATTTGAAAAGTGTCGTTCAAGTGAGCTATATGATCACTTGCTTTTAAGCTCTTGACAAGCATGTTATCCACGTAGACCTTCATCATCTTACCAAGGA
Source organism: Fraxinus cuspidata (assembly GCA_903798385.1). Lineage (NCBI taxonomy): Eukaryota > Viridiplantae > Streptophyta > Magnoliopsida > Lamiales > Oleaceae > Fraxinus > Fraxinus cuspidata. The sequence goes on from CAIGRP010003916.1 coordinate 10,176, forward strand.
GGCCCACAAATATTTTGTTATTAACCCTTTGGTAGGTGTCTCCAGCATTTTCTAGCCCGAAGGTCATCATTTTATAGTAGTACAAGCCTCTATCTGTGACAAAAGAAGTGCTATCTTCATCTGCCAGGTACATGGGAATCTAATTATAGCCAGAATAGGCATCCATGAAGCTAAGTAACTCATGTCTGGCTGTGGAGTCCTCCAATTAATCTATTCTTGGAAGGAGAAAGTTGTCTTTGGGACAAACCTTTAGATCAGAAAAATTAATGTATATCCTCCATTTTCCACTATGCTTTTTTACCAAGATAGGGTTGGAGACCCACTCGGGTATAGGGGCTTCCGTGATGAAGCCATTCTTAACCAATTTTTGCACTTCTTCCTTCAAGGCCTCATATCATTTCGGATTGAGGGCTCTCATCTTTTGTATATGCGGGGCAGCCTTAGAATCAATTTTCAAATGGTGGCAACTGGCCTTAGGGTCAATGCCTACTATATCCTCGTACCTCCAAGCAAAAACATCCAGGTTTCTACTTAGGAGTCCTTGAGCCTTTCTTTGATCTCTGGCAACAAGCTTCTTCCTACCTGTAACAACTTGGTAGGATCCTGGGGGTCCATCGAGAAGCTCACTAACTCCTCCATCGAGGCAGATTAGGGCTCGAATTCAAAACGTGAGGATCGATCTCATCAAGCATAGGTGCTTCCACAGGTACATCCGCTATATTCCCATCAACTATTACCATGTTGAAGTCTCTGGGGTCTTACTTTTTGATGGAGTTTAAGTAGCATTCACGGGCTCCAATTTAGTCACCCTTCATTGTTGCTACTCTATGATCGATTGAGAACTTCATACACAAATGGTGGATAGAGGTGACGGCTCCCAAATCTTTAATGCAGGTCTTTCTAGTACTCCATGAAAAGCTGACCTACTATCAACTACCAAAAACTCTATAAAGTTAAAAGTTGATCAGGGTTGCTTTCCCATATCTACCGCGAGTGTGATTTTACCCCTCAATATTATGCTATCTCTGGTAAAGTCATACAGTGGATGGTGATGGTCTTTAACTCGTGATCCAAAATCATTTTATCAAAAGTAGCTCCAAAATACATGTTGATGGAGCTGATGTTGTCTACTAACATTCACTTTATCCCATTTCATGCTATTACGGCCCTTACAACAAGAGCATCACAATGGAGAAAGTGAACTCTATCTGCATCTTTTTAGGTGAACACAATGGATGGTGCCTGTTTTCGTCCAGAACTGCCTCTACAATAAAACTGATAAGTAGTGGGCTTTTAGCCTCTTTGGCATAATTCCTTTGGGAGTTCCTTGTTTCTCCATCGACATAAAGGCTTCCGAAGATTGTGTCAATCTCATGGATGGGAGCGTTCTCCGCTCAGGTTTGATGGCCTCTTAAGTTGGCAGTGGCCAGTGCTTGTCCTAAGTCGGGGGTAATTTAATTGCCTGCCTGGTTCCATTGATGATCCATCAGATGAGAGGTGGGCCCTCTCCCATACTGCATTTGTTGAGGCTGAAAGCTTTGACTAGCCCAATTTTATGGTCAATCAACTCTTCGTTGATGATCTTTTGCCTCGTCATTTCTAGCAATGCATCATAGGTAGTCGGGTTCTGATTTTGAACATCTCTCCAAAATAAATTGTTTATTTTTAGGCCTCCTTGCAATGCGACAGGGCCTCACGATCGATAACCTGAGCACAATATGTCAGTTTATTGGTAAAATGAGATAGGAAACTCTTCATAGTTTCCCAGGCTGATGTCTCATGTCCATGAGACGTTAAATGGTGGTCTCTCCTTCCTTGCTTACCGAGAATCTCTTCAGGAAGTCGTTCTTGAATTCTAGCCAACTCCGAATGTTCCCAGGTGGTAACCTACTATACTATCTGCTCCACAAGAGTCAAGTGGAAAGCTCTACATTTCACAGTTGGGGTGGTACCTCTAAGGCGCATGTGTGTCTTATAGATATTCAAGTGTTTAGCCTGGTAGCCTCTCCCATCGTACTTCGGTATTTTGGGCATCACATGGTGGCTCGACACCTGACCATTTCTCAATTCCCTTGAGAATGTCATATTATTATCGTCATCATCTAAATCACCAGATTGTTAGGGTCTATCTGAATCATAATTTTCATCTGCCTCATATCTGGGTGGCAAAGCAGAAGGACCTGCTTAGTTCTCAGCCTCCTCGTCCCTTATTTGATGCATATTTCTAGGTGGGGCAACACGGGAGGTATATTCTTGCCTTTCCTCTGGTTGCCAAGTCTGAGGAAGTGGGGACTGCGGCCTATTTCGAGGCACTGAAATTTCATGATGCTTCTTGTATCTCGGTTCAACTGGACTAATCCAGTCAAACACATTGTTAAACCTTCGAGGCCGATGGAAGTTGTCATCCATGTTGGGTGGGGGCTTCGGCTGGTCGGCCAGATGCATAATTGGAACAAACATCAACTCCCACTTTCCTTTCAAAGGGGCTAACTCTCTTGGTGTGCCTAGGAAGATGGATCTTCTAGCTTTGTACCACATCTTCTTGTTGGTATTGTTCTTGTGGTACAAAGGGATGGATCAGATGCCCTCATTGGCATTGCATCTGCCTCAATAGCTCATTCATTGCTAGGTTTTGATTGGTAATACTTATCATGTTGGCTGCCTTAATGACTATTTCTCTGGTGAGTTTGGCTTCCATCCTCATCCCACCTCATATGTGATGGTGGTGAGGTCAACGTCGTCCACTGGGGCTGATGTAGTAGGGACTTTGTCATTGCTTTCTCTCACATGCCTGGAAGGGGTATCACCATTTAAGCTCATCTCTTTTCAAACCTAAAACTAAAAACTTTGAACTTTCCAACTTTGGGAGCTTCTTGTCCTTTATTAAGAACAAATCATCTTTCAAGGGAGATGCCCAAACTATTTTCTCAGAAAGCTTTCTCCATGGGGTTGCTCGCGGTTTTAGTGTGACTTTCCATAAACTGAGCAAATCTTTTGACCTCAAAATATGCTGCCAACGATGTCGGATCCACTCGTGCATGCGCAAGCTAGATCCAACATGTAAATATAGATCAACGGTCTAGATCACTCTGAAAGTGAACGTGGGAGAAGCTCAACTACATGAGACGTTTCAGTTCGGGTTCCGACGAGATATTCGGTATACAATTGTATAATAATAACCAATCTCTCTGAACTCTAATTAAATATCGCAAATCAATATAAGAGAATAAAACAAGTTGCTCCAAGTATCTAATGCTGCATTAGTCATCAATTGTTACATGGTGATGGTATTTATAATGTTACAAACGGAATGATGACTCTTAGATGAAATTACACGTGGCCTCATCCCCTCGGCTGAAGCATCAAATCCTAACCATTATGTTGACTTCCCTAGCTTTACAAAGTATTTAATACTCTTACATCATATTCACAAGACAAGACACAAATATACTTTTTACTAGTCACATCAATCATTCAAATAAGATCTCCATAATAAATTCAAGATCTCTGCACGTGAGCCATCATTAGCTGGGTGGAGCATCGGACCTGGGCCGCTTCGGCATGTCCACTTCGGATTAGTAAAGGGCCTCAGAAATTATCCCAGGGTCTCATCTTTTATGGTTAAGAGTTCGGCAGGAGTGGGTCCACGACTTCAGTGGGTCGACCACTTGGCAATGCTAATAGAAAGTCATAACATAATCAATTACATCAAAGGTTTTGAAGAATATAACATTAGAATTAAAGATCGGGATTCCTTGCATTATTTCATGATTGTGATGACTTTTCATTATTCTTCTTGTAATTTTTTTAAAATCGTGATAACCTAGTTTAGTTTTTGTATTGGATAAAATAAACCATATTGTCTATTTATTTTAATTTAAGACTAGTAGTTTAGTATTTCTTGCGTTTCTTGATTACTTTTGCATACCTACTGCATTTTGTTAATTATGTAGTTAACAATTAGATAATTAGTTGCTGTTTATAATATGACAAAATTAGCATATGTGTAAAAGATGTTAGGACTAACATTTATCACGTGTGCCATTATATGGATAATCTAGAATTTAATGCATTTTAATCGTTCGAATTCGGGTTAAGAATATATTCGGATCTTGATTGGAATAAGGTTAATTTATGTTAGAAAAGAAAGTTAAGTACATTATCTTTATTAATTGTCAAGAACGTATGAACGAAACTAGATTAGAAACCAAGAGTTGAAATATATAGCAATAGGCGAATTCGAAATCTAATACAGTCATCTATTCATTTGCACAAACCTTAGATTTGCATTAATTTTAACATAAGTTAGCATAATTACAAAACAAAAATATCTTTTGTTTACGTAATTCGAATTTCATACAAAACTAGTAAAGTTAAATTGTAATTTATTTTTTGTGGAACGATATTATATCTCATCAAACTATTACTTGTTAACGATCACATACGCTTGCGAGATTTTATCGAATAGTTGTCAAACAAGGGCTAAATTACATGTTAATTTTCTGAACTTTTTATCTTGTCAATTTCGACCTCCAACTATTAATCTCATCAATTTCAATCCTTTAGCTTTTCAGCATGTCCAGGTTAGTCTCTTAACTTTCATATTATTGCGCTTTGGTCCCATTTCAACTTTTTTTCAACCGATTTTGGTCATTTTATTTGAATCTTCAATATAAATCCCACAATTTCCAATAGCTTGGTCTTCGAACCTTAATAATTATCCGAAATTGGTCTACACAAATTTTGATTTATACAATTTATTTCCCAAACTTTCAATAAGTTGAATTTCATTCCTACAACTTACGAATATCTATAATTTCTCTCTTAATACTTATCAATCCTTAGCTCACAAACATTTATTTTTTATTTTTATTTTTTTGCTGGAAATGCCTCCAAGTACAAATTTTATATATGATATCTACAATAAATTAAGTAGAAATTCGCTCAATTTGTAATTATTATTCAAGTTTAATAACACAAATGGTTGTGTAACTTATCACTAACCATGAAGCCAAAAAATCCTAGCATTCAACTTTAGTACTTTATCTGGCTCCTTAGGCGACTGGTAGAGAAGGATGACCGCTTCCTAAAGTCATGGCAAATTTCTCTCCACTTTTTCTCCTTCACTAGTAGTGTTGGCAATTTCCCTGCCCCACCCCGTCCCGGCGAGGCCTAGCCCCAAACGGCGGGACGGGGCATATTTGAAAACGGGGGGGGCGGGGGGCACCATCCCGCCCCTTCTAAGGCGGGGCGGAGCGGGAGAGTGGCATGGCGCCCCACCCCGAACCCGTCCCGTTGTCATCTCTATTCACGAGAACAAACCATTATATTCCCTCCAATAAATATGGCACTATACATGCCTATAGGCTTTGGTATGAAAATGGTCTTATTATTATTCTATAATACTCAATCATATATATGGAGAGCGCTACTACTATCAATATTTTTGACAAATAAATTTGAAAAAAAAAATTCTGATCCTTAATTTAAGTTAGTCGAATAATTCAAATGATTTAATTGAAATTCTTCAAAATTCATATATACTTGTAAGTTTGATCGTTTTAACTTTCGATGAATCGTGACAAACAAGAGTCTCGTGCTAATAATTATTCAAAAAGAAAATGTACAACAAAAGAGAATTGGATGGTTAAAAACAAGGTGTCATTCATATTCTCAAATCAAACAATGTTACAAAAGTGATTGAATTGCCATGGTAAAACAAGTGGAGATGACAATAATTTCTACCCAATTCTTTCGAAATCAAATCATACGAACCTCCCACTTACATTCTTTATAATTCGTCAATTTCTCAAGAGAAGGGAAAAAACGAATTGCTTAAATAATATTAAGCCCCTATTTACAATCATTAAAACAAAACTCTTTTTATTTTTTAACTCATTTTCAGTCACATATTTTCTTGATAAAATATTTTGAACGAAAGTTTAAAACTTTTTCTACTTTTTAACCATACGTTCTTCAAGAATGTACTATTTCAAAACTCATTTTCCCAAAAATACTTTTTAATGGTTGTCAAACAAGGGCTAAATAAGAGAACCATTTTAAATTTCAATAATAAAACTATTTTGCGCATGATAGAGACGCACCCCCATGTTTGGAATAATATAATAATGAGATGTTGAATCATTTTATCTTATATAAGATAATAAATGCATGTCACTTAAATATTATCTTAAACATAAAAAGGAAATATGGTATTTATAGAAAAGATTCATTTCGTTTGCTTTGTTAAGAAAAATTTTGATGAAAATATTAACTTTTTTCAATATCTTTTAAGTGAATTAGCAAATTCTTCGCCACATATATTTAGAATACAGAAATTTCATTTTCAAGATGTTGAAAATAAAATATAAAACATATTCAATATAAAGAAAATATAAATTTATACCATTTAATTTTAAAATTTTAAATATGATGTTTCATTGTGATATTGAGTTTCAGTTCCAATGTATGTTCAACTATTTCAAGAAATTCAGCCTCTATTTGACAATCATTATTTCAATAAGTCTGCTACATATACATTGTTGTTGACATTAATTTGATGCTGTTTAACGTGACAGTAATCATGGTCATTGATTTTAACCACACTTATTCAAATCAATAGCACTATTTTCTACACATCACAAAATGTCAAACATAATGTAAAATAAGAATGTACAACTTGTTTAATTCTTATTTCAAAACTCATTTTTCTATATACTCATTTTCAAACCACATATTCACACAATAAATATGCACGTAAACTCAAATTGTTTCCTACTTTTTAATTACATATTCTCCAAAAAAATCACTATTTAAAATTCTATTTTACCTAAACAATGGTTGTCAAACAAGGCTCACTTGAAATTCGACCTATCAACTTTTTTCCTGAAGAACGAATAATGAATTCACTCTATATATGTCATAAAACTAAAACTTTTAAATAGTAATCATGCCAAAAATTACAGAGACACAACTAAGCTCCTTTTGTATTCCCATTATTTAAAAACTTATTATTTTTCTAAACTCATTTTCAATCACATATTCTTCTTATAAAATAATTTCACACATAAACTTAATTTTTTTTCTATTTATAGTCATACATTCTTCAAAAAATTACTATTATAAAGTACATTATCCCAAAAATTGGTGCTCAAACAAACCATAAACTTGGTGTTGCAAGGTTCAAAATGTATTTGGACTTTTTATAAAACTACTTTTTTTGTTTGTTTATATTATTTATCTAACTGTAATTATTACTTGGGTTGAGGGTAATCTCAATGTGTTGGGATATCACACAACCAAACACGCCTTTCCCTTATTCTCATATTCTATTTTATTCACTATGTTGTGGTCAAATTTATGAATATCATTTGGATGCAATTATGCTAAGGTAGAGAGGCCCACTAACGAAATTATTTCAAAATTAAACTAAAGTACTTGTGTTATCATGACTAGTTTAAACTTTTTATATTTTGAGAGATTGAATTTTATCTTTAAGTAAATTTACGATTTATGGCTCGTTTGAGAATACTATAATTAAAGTTTGATTGTTTATATAAGCTTTTCGAGTTCTAATACTTTATTCAATATTAAGGTTTCATCTTAATAAGTTAAGTATTTTGAAATAAGTAATTCAAGACTAGTAAGGACATGAGATTTTACATTTAACACACCATCCTTTTCCTTTTTATTCATTGTATAATTTCCGAATGAAATAAGCAATATTTGTTGATGGGGCAAAATAGTTGTATTTTGTTTTACAAAGTTAGAGGAAACTGAAAATATCAACTTAATACTATAAATCGAATGATTTATCAACTGAAGGAAGCATGTGATCATTACATTTCGATTTTTTTAGATTTATAATCCATGAGAGAAAATATCTTACAACAATTCATCTTATTTTCCCTAATATGTTCAAGAATTTCATTGTTCTAAAATTATATACAAAATATAATGAATTCCTAAAATCAATTTAGAATTTTAGTCCTCTCTCTTCTCACGTCTCACCACCCACCTCAGACCTATCGACAATTGCATCCTCAACCTCATTTCTTCCGATAGAAGGTGGATTGTCGCCTTCACTTCAGGCTCCTTTTTGTCAAAACCCAATAATTACTGTCATTGTTCAATGGGTCAACGACCCTCCAAAGTCCTTTACTCTTCTCCACGTTTTCCACCGATGCAAAAAATGGGTTGCAACGAGATTTTTAAAAGCTTTTTTATTTGGAGTCAACTCTGCAATCTGGTACCTTCTAATGCTAGCCATCATGTCTTTTAATGCCTGGGTGTTTATTATGGTCTAGGTGAAGCTTGCAATTGGGTATTTATTTTTTCAATGGCAATGATGAATATGTGGTGGTGGCCATGGTGGAAGAGAACTCGTGGTTTTTTTCTATTTTTAATCTTTGAATGCCAAAAAACTGATTAACCCAATCTAAACCTATCCAAGATTGATTGGTTTGGGTTGGATTGGGTTAAATTTCTACCATGGGTAGGTGGCTTAGTTTGATTTCTCATCAAACCAGACGTGTTGGATTGGGCCCAAAATCGAGCCAACCCACCCTCGCCTAGCCCTAGCTATAGGTATTAAAATGGGTCTTATTAGTATTACAATATGCAATAATATATTTATTTATTATAGAATTGATGGGTAGGATAAAAACTTCAATCATACTATAATTATAGAAAATTTTGACAGGAAGTATCTACGGACAACACTAGCATGCGTTAATTAGAAGACGGAAAAAATAAAAATAAAAACACATGAATCATATTTCGTCACGTTCAATTCGATAACATATCTGTCAAAACTTTCCTGTACTTGGGACTCTTCCTAAAAACTTTCTATTGTTGATATGAAAAGAGAACCGAAATTATGATTTTTTTGAGTTCATGACCATTTCAAAGAAGCATAATTAATATTCTTTTCTCCCGTCAGCACTGGGAAGTTTTAATCTATTCATTGGGGGCAGTAGATATTCATTAATGTAATTGTTCTACAACACACGAATCCCAATTAATGTTTACTAGTGTTACATAATTTAGGCTATTGATGAACTTACAGAACAAAAACGTTCCTCCTATCAACATTTTTGACAAATAAATTTGACAAAAATCTCGATCCTTAATTTTAGTTAATTTAAAATTTTAGATGATTTAATTGAAATTCTTCTAAATCTTCAAAATTTTATATATACTTTATATGTTTGAGTACCATTAAAGAAAATGTTTGAGCTTTTGATGAATCGTGACAAACAAGATCCTCGTACCAATAATTTTTCAAGAAGAGAAGGTACAACAAAGGAGAATTGGATGGTTAAAAACAAGGTGTCATTCTCATACTCACATCTCACAATGTTACAAAAGTGATTAGATTGCCATGGTAAAATAAGTGGGGATGACAATAATTTCTACCCCCGAGTATTAAGAGGTGCTAATCAATTATTTCAAAATCAAATCGTACAAACACCCACTTACATTCTTTACAATTAGCCAATCTTTCAAGAGAAGGAAAAAAAAAAGAAGGAAATGCTTAAATAAAAATAAATCAAATAGGAGAATCATTTTAAATTTCAATATTTAAATTATTTTGCGCATGATAGAGATGCACCCCATTTTTGAAACAATATAATGATAAGATGTTGAAGCATTTTAACTTATTTAGGATAGCATATGCATATCACTTAAATATTATCTTCAACGTAAGAGGAAGAAGATATTTTAAAGAGAAAATTCATTCTGTTTGCTTTTTTGGAGACAATTTTGATGAAAATATTTACTTTTTTTCAATATCCTTCAAGTGAATTAAAATATTCTTCGTCGCGTATATTGAAAATACGGAAATTTCATTTTCAAGACGTGGAAATTATATATAAAATATATTCATTATTAAGAAAATATGAATTTATACCATGTAATTTTAAAATTTTAAATATGATGGTTCAACGTAATAATGACATTCAGCTAGAATGTATGTTTAAGTATTACACTAATTCAATAATTAAATTCCACCTATCAAGCATTTCTTGAAAAATGAATAATGAATTCAATCTATATATGTCAAAAAACTAGAACTTTTAAATAATTATCATGTCAAAATTACAAAGAGATAACTAAGTTCTTGTTCGATCCTCATTCTTTAAAAACTCATTTTTTTTCAAACTTAGATTCTCTCTATAAAATAAATTTACATGTAAATTCAAAATTTTTTTCTACTTTTAAACCATAAATTCTCGAAAAAATTAGTTTTATAAAATACTTGATCCTATAAAAAGGGAGCTCAAATAAACCCTAAACTTGTCCTGCAAGTTCAAAATGTATTTACTTCTTATGTTATTACTTTTTGTGTTTGTTTATATTATTTATCTAAATATAATTGTTACTTAAGTTGAGGATAATCTCAATGTGCTGGGATATCACACAACGCATTTCCCGGGTGTCTTATTCTCACGTTCTGTTTTATTCACTATGTTGTGGTCAAACTTGCGAATATCATTTGGATGCAATTATGCTAAGGCAGAGAAGCCCACTAACGAAATTATCTCATAATTAAACTCAAAATACATGAACTTTTATATTTTGATTGATAGAATTCTATCTTTAATATATTTTCGAGATGATGACTCTTTTGAGAATACTATAATTAAAATTTGACTTTATATTTAAACTTTTCGAGCTCTAATATGTAATTAAATATTAAGGTTTCATCTTAACAAGTTAAACTCTATTGAAATAAGTAATTCAAGACTTTAAGAACATGAAACGTGTACTGAGTCAATTTCAAAAAAACTATGCATGTGCAATGGCATCCAACTCGTATAATTTTCAAATGAAATAAAAAATATATGTTGATGGGCTCATCCAAATTAATTTTATTCTGTTTTACAAAGTCAAAGGAAACTGAAAATGTCAACTTAATACAAATAAATCGAACGATTTATGGTGTATGAATTTAGCGACTAAAGGAAGAATGAGATCATTACATTTTGATTGTTTTAGATTTATAATCCATGAGATAAATTATCTTACAACAATTTATATTATTTTCCCTTATATATTCAAAAATTTCTTTGTTCGAAAATTGTTTGAAATTGTAATCAATGAGAGGAAATACTTTACAATAATCCATCATCCTTTATTATAATTATCATATAGACAGTATATTGTTTGATATTAAAATATGTCAATAGTCTAAATGAGCAAGAATTTTACATAATTTTGACTGATGATGAATTTACAAAAAAAAAATATATATATATATCATTTAAGGCAACAAAACACACGAAACTTTGCACGTTTGAGCTTTCGATGAGTCAAGAATTTAAAAACGAGGCCTCATACTTATCTTCACATATCACAATATTAAAAAAGTAATTGGATTCATGGTATGGTAAAATAAGTGGAGATTACAATAATTTCTATCCTAAGAAATAACTAAGAGGTGCTTATCAATTCTGTCAAAAACAAATCGTACGACCATCCACTCATATTCTTTATAATTCATCAATTTTCCAAGAAGAAGCAAAATAAGAAAATAATAATAATTGTATGGTTCAACGTGATATTATACTTCAAATATTGTCGTAATTTATTTATGAAAATTTTACGTGTCAACTCCATATGTAAAGAGTTGTGTCAAATATGAAATATAGATGTGTACATTTCTCTTTTAAATATATTGAGGTATGTTATATATAATATATTGCCACTTATTAAAAATGTAATTGTTACTTAGGTTGACGGTAATCTCAATGTATTGAGATATCACTCAACAAAACCACATCTTTCGGGTGGGTGTCTTATTCTTATGTTGTCGTCCTCAAGTTGACAACTTCTATTTTATTCACTATACATGTGTATGGTCAAACTTGTGATGTCATTTGGATATAATTATGCTAGGATAGAGTTAAGAAAATTATCTCAAAATTACTCAAAGTATGAGCTGTTACGAGGATACTATTCTTAAAATTTGATTGCTTAGTTGACCTTTTCGAGCTCTGATATTGACTTATAAATTAAGGTTACAAACGTCGAGTTTCTTAAGCGATAACAATTGGTAGCTAAGTAATTTATTCTGTGTTGTATAGTTTCCAAATGAAATAAGCAATATTTTTAGATAGTGTCTTCCAAAATAATTATATTTTGTCATAATAGGGAATTGAAAATTATCAACATAATGCTTTAAAATCGAATGATTTATCGACTAAAGGAAGCACGTGTTATGACATCTTGATTGTTTGTATAAATGTAATCCATGATAGAAAATATCTTACAATAATTCATCTTATTTGCCCCTATAATGTTTAATTTTTGGTTGATTTAGATTATAATCAATGAGATGAAATACTTTACAATAAATCCACTATGTCTCCCTAAGATGTTGAAATTTATTTTCCCTTTTATTATAAAGATTTATTTACCAACTTTCTAGCTAGGCTCTTTAATATCCCCTGGCGTTAAATTCAATAGTTTACATGTTTTAGATGAGTAATGCTATATGGTTTCAATGGTTCTATAGCAGTAGCTTAGATAAAAGTAAATAAATAAATAAAATGTCAAAAGTCCAATTAAAATAGATTAAATGGATCTCATATATCCTACAATTATATGGATTTGTCATATTTTCTATCTAGATTAGTGATCTAGCATTCTTTCAACAAAGTCGACAAGCATGTTTTGGGTTTTGTCGTCACATATGATTTAATTAATAAAACTCTATTTAGCAACTGTTTTTTAAATCAGGTTTGGGCATTGATGTAGACAAAGTCATTAATTTTATTTTTTTCTAATTATAAACTCCTACAAATATCGAATGCAGATAACTTTCGAATTAATTGGTCGGTTGTCCCGTTATGACCTGACAACATTGTAAGTTTTTGCAATCTATCTCCGCTACAAAAGAAGGTGCTTAGAAGCCGGCATTTGCCGTTGTGTTAAATGTTGGATTCTCAATTTGGAAAAACTACCACAAGGAGATATTTCCTTATGAACGGATATGTATCAATCCAAGTCTTCATCTTCACGTATTTCGGCTGGAAGTATATTCATGTTCGGGACTTTGAACTGCAATATGATTTCATGGATCATCAATACGAAGTTTCTCCATCAATCGTCCGACAAGTCTTGGTAGGGTGATATTACTTGGAACTACGATTGAAGTGGTCTTGTTTTCCGCCACTTCCATTCGTCATCCATGTCGACAAATTGTTTCACATGCAAGACAAGGAATCTCATGTTACTACTCATAACTGAAAATTTGAGATACCAATTATAAGCATTCGGCGCATTAATATATCGAACTTTAGTAGCATGCAAGTGACAACGAATAGATATTAGAAAACAATAGCAAATCGGTGATAGTGGAATCGTCTTTCCTAACATGTATGAACTAAAAATGGGAACTAGTTTAGATGTGATTAATAAGACTAAGCAATTTCTGAAAAATCACTTTAAATGAAAGATTTGGGTGTTGCTAATGTTATTTTATGAATTAAAATAGTAACACATTC
>CAIGRP010003918.1:0-10930 GCA_903798385.1 Fraxinus cuspidata
GATCCTATTTAATATTTAATACGGCTTAATCATAAATAAACTGGGGTAAGATCCGTGAAGTCGCTGTTAGCAACTGTATTACGCACTTCTACTATTGCTTTCCGCATTGTTACTTTAATTTTGTATTACAAAATTTACTGCTTGTCCAAGACAAACGAACTACCTTCTAATGGAATTATGTTAAAGACGATGAGATTCACGTTGACATGTATCTATTTGTAGCAGAGTGCTAGACTATTGGTTCTCAGTTACAGGTATTCCTTTAAATTATGATCATTCATGAAATTAAAGGAAAGTTAACCTTATAGGTATTTCAAATTTTGAATCCACTATGGTTGATGCTACTATAATTTGTTGTGCCTACAAAAAAATTGTTTAAAACTTTATCAGCCTAAAAGAACAGGAGATCGATGTGTAAAAATGTTGACGAAAATAGGAGAAGGCACTCTTGCTACAAATNTTGAATCCACTATGGTTGATGCTACTATAATTTGTTGTGCCTACAAAAAAATTGTTTAAAACTTTATCAGCCTAAAAGAGCAGGAGATCGATGTGTAAAAATGTTGACGAAAATAGGAGAAGGCACTCTTGCTACAAATGATAAAAAAGTGCAGAAACTCTGATTGAACTCACTGAGCTGCGAACAATTGTGTTATTCATAACATAATTCCATTAAAAAATAGTTCGTTCCCCTTAAACAAGCAGGATGTGGAGGAGGTTGTGGAACTGAAAACCTTGACCGCATGTGAGCGAGATTAAGCTCCAAACCGCTTGAGCTACAATTCATAAATGATAAATTTATGTTGTGGGCTTGATACTTTAAGAGCGCATTTGACTTTGCTTCTTCTACAAAAGATGCTGATAATACCCAAGAAAGCTTCTTTTTTGACTTTTAAGCTAAGCCAAACATGCTCTAATTTCTTTGATGTTTTGCTGTAATTAGCATTTTGAGGTAAGATAATAAATACCATATGAATATTTTTTATGATTGTTTTGAACTTTTATATTTTATGACTATAGTCTCATGAGAGCTCCTATTAAGTTTCTTACTAGTTTAAAGTCGAGAAAATTTGATACATCAACTTCTTTTGCCAATGAATTATTGGTGCGAGAGTAGTCTTTTCCTAACTTGTGTGGCAAGATGGATTGGATGGTATCAGACTAATTAAAGAATAAAAAGGAACCTAAATTTGTCATACTACATGGAAATCGATATGGAACACTCTCAACAGGTCGAAAAAATTGAGTGTTGTGGCTAGTATAGACACTTTGTTTATCTATGTAAAGCTCTGAAACCATTTTGATTTACAAAAATGGAAAGAAAGCTTTACGAAATTTGTAGCCATGGTTAACAAAGTACAGGCGCAAATTGATTAGATTTCAAATTATTATGGACCCGTGTAAAATTTGAAACTGTGATCAAACCTTTGTACTTCTACAAATTTCTATATTAAAATTTGAAAATCATGCATGAGGATTTATAATCATGATGAACAAACAAGTTATAGAACACGGCATGGATTATTGCTCTTACCTTGACCTCAGAAGCTGGATTGAGCAGCTGATGGTGTTGCTCTTTTGCTTTACTGTATCTTTCAATGACTGATTTCGTGCTAAAAAGAATTCCGCACAAAAGAGAAAAATAAAAATAAAAAATCAGGATCTCATGTAGTTCTACATGTTTACATTTTACGGGGAAAAACTCAGTATAAGTGATGGTTGAGAACGAAGAAAATGCCTTTTCCTTTTAGTACTGCATTCAAATGAATAGCACACAAATTTCTATAGCAAATATATATAATTTATCAGTTTCTTTATCCTTTGTTACTATTGCAAAGATTTCTTATAAATGTAATAATAATTCAGTAACCAAGATGAAGTGTAGTATACGCCTATTACTAATCCATTAGATTAAAAAGAAAATCTTTTAGAGTAAACTTGGTTGAATTTAAAAGTTAGTCAAACTTATGTTTAGATAAATTTTGTTTCCAAGCATAGTTTTTAAGGTTACTTTTCTGTTTTTTTACTGGTGAAAGAAGTTAGTTATTCGATTATATAGAAGATGTTTTTCCAAAGGAATCATCTTTAGAATTTAAAACTTTTCAAATCATAGGATGATTTTCCATATGTAATTTATAAGGAAATTTTGAAATAGCATAATTTTTAGAAGTCAATTATGAGGTCATTAGTTTTGCATGTCCACGTTTGAGTTCGAATGTTAGAAGTACGACTTTATGTCTACTTTACAACTATACTTTCCTCTTCGTTTTCGATATAGTGTTTCAACCCCCGTCTTCTTATAAGCTAGTCTTGATTTTTTTCCTTTTTAAGTGTAACTAATGTAGCACTGATAGGGTTGGAAAAAATCTAATGGCTTGGAACAAATAAAGGTTTTCTACAACTTAATGTTGTATTCCGAATAAAAGATTTTAAACCTAGGGTTGACATTTGACAAGGTTCCAAACTGTCTAATTTTTCATACTTAATAAATAACAATTTAGGTCTAAAAATGGACACAAGTGTGGTTTAAAGACCAAGTACTCAAGTTTTGTGAAGTAATTAAAGAAGAAAATACAACTGAATTGCTAAATAGGATATGGATTGATGCATTAAAAATTTGAATTTCATGGTCTAACTTTAAAGTACGCTTCAGAGAAAATCAATTAGTATGATTAACTTATACTTAGACCCTGTTTGCTTTAGCTAAAAAATTGATAAAATTTAAGTCAAAATCAAGAATTAATTTCAAAGAGACATTATTTCATGGATTCCACAACTTGTATCAATTCTATCAAAATCTACTAAAATTTACGATTTTTAGCAAAACCAAAAGGGATTGTATCTATTGTGGAGGTGCATCTTACACACATGGTATCTTATATACGTACGTAGAATTCTAATACTAAAATGCAAGGTCCATAATACTACAGTAATTAGTTCTTTCATGGATAGATTTGCTTATTTCCTAGAATAAGACACAAGAGTTGGTCCATTTTCTGTACATTTGAATAATTGAACTATTATTGGAGTCAAATATTGCTACTTCAGAAAAAGTCTGCAGCAGATCAAGCTGGATACTAAATTCTGAGGCATTACATGAGAAGTGACCTTATTTTAACATATTAACTGAAAAGAACGAGGAGGAGGTGAACTAGTACTTTACTTTTCAATTACCAGAACTGACATCTCAAGGTGTTTGTTAATTACATTGTCCGTCACCGAGGATAATGATGTACGAGGAGATATAAGATAAGAGGTGTAACGAAAGCATTATACATCTTACTAAAAA
This sequence comes from Fraxinus cuspidata, assembly GCA_903798385.1. NCBI lineage: Eukaryota > Viridiplantae > Streptophyta > Magnoliopsida > Lamiales > Oleaceae > Fraxinus > Fraxinus cuspidata. The sequence goes on from CAIGRP010003918.1 coordinate 3,290, forward strand.
ATAAAAAATTATAAGCAATCACGTCTTTTCTCCAATTTCGTGTTTCACCTTTTAGTGAAATGGACATGTGCATAAACATCAACTTATTAAATCAGGTGGACCAATTACTAAAGCTGAGTTTAAGTGGTTTGTTTTATTGAGGAAGAGGGGATGAACTAAGATATATGATTCCTTGTCTTTCGTTTCTCTAATGTTAAAAATATATTTGTAGCTAATGATTTATTCAAATTCTGTCACAATGATGAAAGGATAACAGACTTTTGTGGAAGTCGAAGTAAGTTGCTGCTAATATCTTTGTACCTTAAAAAGTATCTTTAATGGACATTTATTTCAAAAATAGTATTTTGTGGAAGCAAATGAAGCTTAACATATACCAAAAACACATACCCAAGAATTTGAAAGAATCCCTTTAGTTTTCTTTATTTCTTAATTCAAAGGAGATATTAAATTCAGCAAGCCTCATTTTACTATTTGACAACCATTATTTAAAAAAAAAAAAAAATTCTACGTACTCATTTTCAATCACATTCACACAATAAAATATTTTGCACGTAAATCCAAAATTTTTCCTAACTTTTTAACCACAAATTCTCCAAAAAAAAAATCACTATTCAAAACTTTATTTTACCCAAAATAATGATTGTCAAAAAAGGGCTAAGTATGCTCAAGATCACTTAGCTTGTGGTCTAATGACAGTTGAAGATTGGAGTTAAATGAATGGAAGCATACAAAACGTTAATGGGAATAAGAGACGTGAGAAGTACTTTGAGATAAACTATCCTCTCGAGACATTGATGACACCTTAATTTTTGTCATATTTTGATTAGCATAATAAAATGAAATTTTTCATAAGATTTATAACTCATGCATGGGATTAGTAAATGAAGTAATTAATTATAACAAATGCTAATGAAAGGAAATTTCTTAACAAGGCTGCACTTATGAGAAAGAAATGATTCACATTGGATTGACCAGGACTTGTATATATAGATGGATAATTGTAGGGATGTCCTTGGTTGAAAAAGAATTGATTTTATAATGAAAATATAAATCATGCAAACTAGAGCGGGAAGAGAAAAATGGGAGCGAGAAAGATAGAGAAGAGGTTTAGAAAGCTGCATAATATCAATCCTGATTTTAATATAATTCACAGCTGCAGTTTGAACTGAAACAAAATCAACAAAAAAAATACAGATAGTCACAGACAACTTTTTTTTCTGGAGTGTCGATTTTTTGTTCGATCAATTTGAAGACACTTACTTTGTTCCAACACACACTGTTAGCTGCATATGTCACACTCTATTGGACATGAACTGACAATGTAATAAACAAGTTTTTCACTTATTTTTCTTACTTAAAAGTCTAGTAAATATTATTCTTTAGATCAATCTTGTAGCATTTCTTGGAATGATGTATGGGCATCGATTAAAACCAGAAGAGGTTACCTTTTCTCTCCTTAGAGTACATTGAATGTACATAAATGGCTATAACCGAGCTTCTCTTAATGGTATTAACAGCTACACTAGGTGGGATATTTTTATGAGGTGCTAACAATTTAATACCTATTTTTGTAGCTCAAGAATGCCATGTCCGAAGTTTTATTGCACTAAGACAGATAAAAGTTATAAAATATAAGAAAAACTCTACTTGACAATAAACATATAAACCATATTGGGACCATATGAACTACTTTTAATTCTATTTTTCCTGGAAATTATAAGTATGATATGCACACTAAAGTCCCATGATGAAAGTTGTTTAAGGTACCTACTTGATCATTACTGATAAAATATTCATAAATGGTGTTCAAGAACTCACCCAACTACTGATAATGAAAAAAAAATAAAAATAAAATCATGATTCTGGAATAACAAGCTTATGTTTTGTGTTAGCAAATTTGTATTAATTAAACTACGATCCCGCAGAAGTAGTTCCCCATCTTTATGAACTAAACTGATACAATTAATCATATGAAGTCCAAGTCACAATATGTATGAAGAAAAATCACACTTCTTGAAATGCCATGCAAACAGCATTAGAATTTCAAATAACAAAAGAAAAGTACAAAAATCATATAATATATAAATTTTATTCAATATCTGGAAATTATATATGTTTATTTTTTCTTTTTTAATCTAACCTGGTGCTTGAATATTCATATAATTTGCCAGTGCTGGAGAAGATGATCAATCCAACTTCTGCATCACAAAGAATTGCAAGCTCCTTAGCCTTCTTCAACAATCCATTTCTCCTCTTTGAAAAAGTCACTTGCCTACTCGTCGAGTTATCGATTCTTTGGATCACAATCTTTCCCCTTCCCATCAAAATTTCTAGGGTTTCTTCTGTAGAAAAAAAAACAAAGAAATTAACCAACCATTAGATCTTAATCACAATTAGGTCAAATCTGATTCAAGAAATATGAAAAGATAAAAAATGAAAAAATAAAAGCTCACTTTTTTGTGCTTGGGTATAAAGTTAGCAATTTGAGAGACTGATTAATTGGTGAGAGAGAGAGGAGAGAGTTTGTGGAATGCTAATCTTCATGTCAAAGTCGAGCCCTTTTTATAAGTGAATAAATGTGTGTCTTTTTATGAAAAATGGAAGAAATCGAGGACCAATTTGTAATTTAAATTAATCAAGTCTGACCAATGATAGCGCCGTCACCGTATTAGTTACTGACACGTGGAGAATCTGACAGTTTCCTTAATATTTCTATAAGGGGAAAGAGAAATGTCATTCCTATGTAACAACTTTAAACCAAAACTGACAATCAAACTTTTTTCTACGGACAACAAAGCTTGGCTAATTTTTGGGATTTTCCCGTGAACTCTGGGGAGTGGAGGGTTGTAAATAAATTATTTTTTCTTTATTTTTTTAATGTAAGAAAATTGAAAAGAAAAATATTTGCACGCTTTTATCGAGCTCCACCCAATTGCGAACAATCCGTACTGCCAGGTTGCCACTCATCTGACTTTGGCCCAAAGGTGCCTTTTTATTAACATTTTAAATTTAATTTAATAAAATCTAAAGTTGATTGTATAAATAATTTTTAATCAGTTTCATTCAATATGGAATTATGCGTCATTAATTTATTTTATAATTTGTTATAAGATCATTTTCAATCATATATTTAAACAATAAAATATTCTATACATATACCAAATATTTTTACTTATTTTTTAACCACACATTCTCGTATATATTCGGTAGCCATATAATTGTAGTCATTGTATTAGTAGAATCATGCTACATGTACAATCTTTGTTGATAATATTGATTGACAACATCTTTCTTGACAACATCATACTCATCTATTTTAAAAACTATTTTTTATATCAAAAGCTCGAATTTTGACAACACATGGTTATCAATCATGTTTGTATAATTAGCTTTATTGGTATTAGTATGCCTTGTAATTTTATGTTCTAATCATTGTATATACTATAATCGGATACTACACATCGAACATGCTCTAAAAAAAATCTATTAATTTAAGCATCATTGAGCGTGTGCTTGTGGCCATGACCAACAAGAAAAATAGCATGATTCTCTATATTTTTTTCTTTCATACTTACAAAGTACGTGTGTAACTTATGTGTTCAATTTCAATGTTCAAATTGATATGGGATTCAAAATTATTATTTTCTTTACTTTCTTAACGAGGATGATAGTGATGTAAATAGACTTATTGAATAGATTCAAGTATTAATTGTGGCAAATAGGGATGTCAAAATTGCTATCTGAAGTATAATTTTAGCTCGATCCAAGTAGCGTCAAATAATTTCCCGTTCAAGGTAGGTTGGATATGCACTAAGGTAAGATGGAAAAAACCTAATTTGAAAATAACACAGTGCAAGTAGATTTAACATTAAAAATAAGAACCCTATACCTTTTTATGAGAATAAAATTGATTTGAGGTTAGTTGAGCTCGATCCACACACCAAGATAATCATAAAAAGTTATTCTAATTGTCTGCAAAGAAAGATTTCTATTGGACAAGGCCACGTGAACACAGTTTAGTGAACCGGTAAGGAACCTTTTTACTGAAATATTAATGGGTTCCTCGGATTAAGGAAATCTCCAAAATCAATAGCTTTTTGGTTAAGATAATAGGGATTTTATTAGTATATACAGGTGTCAATCATCAGCAAATTATAGATATTCAAAGACCGAGAAAAAAGGCAGCTAGGATTCAAGTTTTGGACAACTTCTATCATTCCAGCTATGGTAATGTTAAAACTTGTCTGATTCATCCCGCTCTTCGAAATTGAGTTGTTTTAAGTACTCTTGATGTTAAAAATTGACATAGAATATGAGAAAAAGCACATGAAGCTCTATCAGGAAAAGGAGATGTGCCTTTTTTGGAATGGGAGAGTTGTGTTCCTTTTCAAGATTCACACTCACGTGCTCAAGAAATTATCCTTCCTAATTTCTCTCGTGGAAGAGTAAACTTAGGTCGACCACTCAAATCTTAAGTGATTCGACTTGTAGAGGGATTAGATAAGATCGCAGACAAATCGTATTATTAATCAACTGTATTTATTGACAAATTACGTTGGACTAAACAACTAAGCATGTGACTTGGGAAAGCTTTTTTTCATTGTGCCTACAAGTCCTCCCTGGCTGCACTTTTTGAATAAAAGGCAACCTACATAGCAAAAAAGTGTCTTGTGCCAGTCCATGAAGCAATCTAACCTAAATTTGAAGTGAATCGGAGTGTTGAGGGATTAGATAAGATCTTAAACAAATCGTATTATTAATCAACTGCATTTGTTGACAAATTAAGTAGGACTGAACAGCCAAGCATGTGACTTGAAAACTTTTTTTCATTGTGCCTACAACTACGAGTCATCCCTCACAACACTTTTTGAACATGAGGCAGCCTAGATGGCAAAAAAGTGTATTGTGCCAGTCCATGAAGCAATCTAACCTACTTCACACTTCAATGCCTTCACCTTTGCACAATTTCAATGACAAAATTATTTTTGGGTTTCATATCTTAACCTATAAATGCGTTTTTTATGATAAATATAATTAATAAATTTTTTCAACATATTATTAAGTTTTTTTATTATGGCATTAGAGGTAATAAAAGTACTACAGTGAAGTCTTATTGTTACCTATATATAAGATATTGTGAATCAACTCTTCACCGAAAAATTGATCCAATTACTTGCTACAAGTGAAAAAATGTATATAAATAATTGTTGTAAAATTATGAGATAATTATTGATATCTATTTAGTTTTATTAAAATAATTAGATAAGTTGTTTCTACTCTAAAAGATTTTATTTTATTCAGATTGTAATTCTTCCTTTGAACCCTATAAATATGGACAATTGTTATTATAAAATCAAAGTACTCTTGAATTTTAACTTTATCTATTTCTTTTTATATTTGTCTCTCTTGTCACATTAATTTTATAACAATAACTAATTAATTATAAAGATCTATAAATATTAAATGCATGGATTATGTTAATAGATTAAAACTAAATTGTGATTAAAGGTTATGTTTTCCTACAGAAAATTTCATGTTATATTCTTTATCACTTTAAAGCGTCATTCTTTACGGGAAAAAAAAATTGGGGATAAAAATTGATGAGTTTATATTATTGATGTACTGAGTTGGTTTGTTTGGGAATTTATATATTTTACTTTGGCAATAGTGTTTGGTAACTAGTATATTTTATTAATGCTTCATTAAGTTGTCATAAACAATGATTTTAGTTTATCTTCAAATATAACTAAGACGTCTAATTCTTATCACACACGATTAGATCTGTATTTCTTTTAATTATTTTATCATGAGTAATGATAGTAAAATTACGTACTTTTAAAATCATAATTGTCAGTTCTCAAAGTTAAGAAATGTGAAGGATTGCGAAGGGCAAACTAGGTTATGTTTTAAGATTATTTAAAAGGTTTTATTTGAAGGTAATAGGGGTGGCAAAAGGATGAACTGACTAGTGAGTTCGTTGACTTAGCTCGTCAAATCTCGACCCATGGACGACTCGAGTTCGTTTTGGAACGAATTCGAGTCGGGGCTCGTGGGTTCGTAAAAAATGTGAACAAAGAAGTAAAAGAAATTTAAATAAAAAAAACTCGAGCTCGTGGGCTCGACTCGACTCGGTTCAGCTCGTCAATTTGACGAACCGAGCTCATGGGTAAATGGGCTAAGTAGAGCCGGCTCGACCTATTGCCACCACTAGCAGGTAATGAAGAGAATATTAAGTATATACAAGAAAATGATTTATTAAACAAGATGAGAAAATTTAGCAAATTCAATCACTTATTTGCTTTTCATGGGAATGCAGGAAAGGGCTCGTATATCGTAAATGTGATTTTTGATTTGCTAGAAAATAAAAATTGTAAAAGGCACATGGAAAGTTAGAGAAACACATCAAGTGCATGATTTTCGAGAATTTCTTCAATGAGTTGATATAAATAATAAAGAGATGAGTAATGATATTTAACTTCAATGAGATTGCAATCTCAATTTAAGTAACGTTGATGTGATATTAAATGATATGTGATATTAAATGACTCATTTAATTTTATATTTTATTTAATCTATTATTTAGTGACACTTAAATTGGGGTAACAATCCTAATGGGGTTACATAACATTATTCTAAAAAGTTTGGTAATCGTAAAATGGTCTCTTGAGTTTTCAAGAAGAAAGGAAAAAAAAATGAAAGAAGTAAATAGTATTAAAAAATGTTCTAAATAACATAAAATATGATAAGGCGTGTATGTCGAATTTCAAACTTTACGAGTTTAGAAGAGACCTAGGCATAAAAAAAAACATTTTTAATACTAATTTAAAATTTCTAATCACTCTAAAAATTAATTAATAATTAAAATTAATACATACCTAACATCTAAAATTATAAAATATTGTATTCACTTAATAATTCGTACAATCAGTCAACTACACAGTTTTCATGTTTTCAAATGTAAAAGCTATAATAGTTTTCATGTATCAAATTTTAATTAAATAAGTCCTACTTAGTAGATATATATATGAACTTCCAACATAATTTCGAAGTTTTCAACAAAATAATTAATCTCAAAATCATAATTACATAATGTAGATATCACATAACTTAAATCTTATCTAACTTTTTATCAGATAAAATCATTTTTGACTTTTGTCCAATAAAGTAAGTTAAAATTTGAAACTAAAGTCAAATAATTTTTAAAAAAAAAATTAAAAAATTTAATAAACTAAAGTCAAATAAAAGACTTCTAAAAATAGAATTTTTTTTAAATAAACTATAAAAAAGCTAATAAATCATTAAGCGGTGGTCAATGGTTGTTGACCGTTTAATTTCTTGCTTATAGTCACGTATCGTCTGAATCATCCAGGAGCGCATTTGAGAATGAATATTGAGTTTTTCCATTTTTAATATTATTATGTAAGAAATAAATATTTTTGGTGGAAAAACTGCATAGTGGTACACAGCATAATAACAGTTGCAGCAATAATTATATAGCCCCTATTTGACAACCATTATTTATACTCTTTTTTTTTACTTATTCATTTTTAACCACACATTCACACAACAAAATATCTTGCACGTAAATTCAAAATTTTCTCTATTTTTTAACCACATATTCTCCTAAAATAGTGATTCAGT
>CAIGRP010003921.1:0-33669 GCA_903798385.1 Fraxinus cuspidata
TTTAAGTTTAAAATTCTTTTTAATTAAATAATTTTTTTAAACAAATCTTTATTTTTTTTCAATTTTACTGAAATAATAGTTATATTCTTTATTTAATTTTTATAATTTAATTTTGTTTAATTTTTTTATTAATTATTTAAAAATGCCTTGATTTTTTTCTTCTTATTATAATATTTTTTATCATTAATTTGTATTTAATTTAATTGATTATTTTTAAAATTTGTATTGAATTTATTTTCCGTGCTTCTCCTTTCATTTATGAAATCATTTATTTTTTTATTATCGTCAATGTCTTGCGTATGATAGTTACAATTTTGATTCGAGATTATGTGTTATTTTATTATCTCTTGTTCGCAATTCTAACATTTGAATTTTTGGAGAATAGAGTATCATTTAACTGCAGAGTTGAGACGGATGGTGGGGAAAGCTACTTGGAGCAGTAGCTTTGAGAGTTTTACTTCTGTGTTTGAGCTGCTCGATGATCATCATGGAGATATGCTGCGGCAGTCCTTCATGTAGCTCATGTACCAATTACGAGAGGTGCAGTACTCAGGACAGATCATCGATGCACTACTATGTTAGCTTCTTAGGCCAGTCGATGACGATGCCCCTTATCACTGGACTGATGATTATAGGGGACGAGGCAGCTATTAAGAGAAGCAACGGCTGTACAAAACGTACTTCCTGGTACAGGGGATGGTGCTTCTACCCCAGTTGATGGGCGCGATCAGGAAGTACGACCAGATGTTAGATAGGTCAAAGTTTGGGCTGGTCTACATCTTTGAGAGCGTGATGAGGTGTCTCACAAGAAGATCGCCGTTGACATTTTTCATTTGCAAGTTGTTGACGACATTGATGCATTCAACAACTATTTGTGAGGCCAGAGATGTTTTAAGGAGAATATACTCGAAGCTCAAGGGGTCCATGCGTAAGTACAATACATATGGATTGCCTTTGGCAGTGCAGGTAAATGTTTAACATAATCAACGTTAACATTTTTTCATACTAAATTTATATATATAAGTGTATATGTTGTAAATCTGGGCATATGAGACGGTCTCCCTCTTGAGTACTCGATTTGACAGGCGATGGAAGACGCGCTGCTCTCGGATGCATCATTAGCGAGCATCCCGAGCATACGAATGTCTGTCCGTCAAACAATTATCAGCCATCCTCGACAACCCTCAGGTGAGTATTAGGCATTTAGATTTATATTGTATGTCGTTTCAAAATTTCATCACGTGATCATTAACTAGTTGAAATTTCAACGTGTCAGCTTGAGGTCCTAATCGAGTTGACCCATCGATGGAAGAAGAGGGTCGTGGTCTTGTGCGTGAATTAGTCGTTGTGCATACTCTATGAGACTATATGTCTGATTCTATCATGGACCGAGATCGGGTATGAGAATTGAATATAACTTATTAATTATCGTTTTGTATGAGTTACCCTATTTTAACTAAGTTAATAATTTTTAATGTTATTTATATAAGAGCGCGGTCCAGTTGATCGACGATCACCTCCACTATCGACGAGATCTCATTCTCCTCCATCTAGACACCTCCCCCGTGGATCTCCTACGCATAGTGATCCGTATAACTTTCTGGCTGAATTTATGGCGAAGATGAGGGAAGAGGTGGGTGCTCTACGAGGGGAGTTTGGGGTACTGTGATAGAGATGGGTCGCGATATATCAAGTTTATGTCAAGATGTTGCAGTGCTCCTCGGCCATGTATCAGATCTTGAGGTATAATAGATGGGACGACGGAGATGGTGATAAATGGGACGACAGGGAGGGTGATGGAGATCGGGATCACTCCCCGTTGTGTCCAAATACTGCATTTTGGGTGGAGGCAGAGTTGGTTGTGATGATGGAGTTGGAGGTGCCCTAGGCAGAGTCGATGGAGGTGTGGAGGCGGAGGGGGTGTTCCCGATAACAGAGGAGTGGGTGCCCTCGATGCCGGAGAAGGAGAAAGCGCCAGTCATGAGAAAAGGGTAAGAGGCGTGATGTTGACATGCAGGAGTAGGTGGTCGGCAAGAGGCTAAGATTACCATCACCGTACGTCGTATCTCTCTTCATGACTGAGGTGAAAGGGAAGACGTTCGTCGACGGAACGTACCCCAATCTTTTTCAAGAGGTGGACCATGCCAAATGGAAAGCGTTCAAGATGGAATGGAGAAGAATTATACCCGGGTAAATATTTTACAATTTCCATGAAGTACGCTACGCTAACTCATCTATACTTCTTTTAACATTTTTTCTATTTCTTTTTTCTGAGATACCGTACGGTAGGGAGAGGACAATCTCGGAGACCTATAAGTGGTTTCACGGCATTACCACTTGGGGGACTTGACTCACCGACGATGTAAGTGAAATATTCATTTTATTATTTATTATATATGCATAATTTTTTTGTTTATGAAATGAAATAACTCCATATAGCTTTTTATTGGTGTTTCCTGATGTAGCACATCGACTTGTCCATGAACTTATTACGTGATCGAGCTCAAAGATATCTAAAATCATTCGACATTCCTTGTTGACTCATATTGAGCACCAAGTTCATACGTATCGTTACCATTGAGCATCAGTCGATTCAACTTATTGATAATGAGTACGTGTTGCCAGAATATGTGTTCAAGTGGGTAGTAGGGATGTGGCCGAGGGTCAGGGGAAAGCTATGGGAGGGTTGTACGCATATATACATTTCGGTTATCGTGAATTATTACTGCATTGTGGTGGAGATTGTCTTCGCTGACTCCACTATATATGTGTACGACTTCAACCATTCCTATCTGACACAAGGCCAACTCGAACATAACTTGGATCCGCTTTTAGTGATCATTCCGTTGATGGCTGCCCAAGCTAGTGTGATTATGAAGGATGGACTAGCCATTGTGCGGGACACAACGACGGCGAAACAGTCGAGATCATAAGTATTTATAATTTTTTTTAACTTGTAACCTTAGTTTTTAGTTAGACGGTACCAAATTAACACGTTATTATTTAATTACAGGGGCGATTACGGCATGTTTGCAATAAAATATATTGAATTTTTGAATATAGGACATAAAGTTGATGGAATCAACCAATCATGGATACAAAATTAAAGGAATAAATTGGTGTGCGATTTGTATGAAGTCGAGTGTAATTTGTAAACATTATACATCTAATTGTTCATTTATTATAAATATTGTAAGACTCGTATAAATATTGTATATTTAATTGTTTATTCATTTATCAAATACTTATAAATATTGTAAACTCTTGTAAACATTGTATATTTAATTATTTATTCATTTATCAAATATTTGCGCTCTATGTCCCTCAACTATGAATTTGTACCATTTGATCCTTCGTTTCACGGCGATACCATTACACATCGTCTAATTGTCATTTAGGGTAATCTGACTTGTACAAAATTGACGAGTATGTCATGTTACTCCACATCTGCCGTACCTACGCTATCGGGAAAAACTCTTCGGTAGATGGTATTCTAGACGTACGTGGACGTCTCGGACCACGCGGTTCAACTTGCGATGGCAACAAACTATTAAGTGGGAGAATATGGTGGAGAACTTCCCACTTGGCTTCATTAGGTAGAGAAAATCTAGTCTCAGTATACGTTGCTCTCCAATAATCAATCGTGTAATAAGGAAAGCATAATGTTCTTGCTGCAAAGCCTTTATACATAGCCACCACGACTGCATTCTCACATGAAAAACTCTCAAACTAAATTTGACGATCAATGCATGTGTTATCAGTCAAGTCCACCATGTATGCCATATTAGGTGCACATTTCACAAAGAAGCGCAACTCATCCAGTGGTTCAACATTCAACTTTCTCGCAAGCTCTGCAGCCTTGAAGAGTTTATCCTCTTGAGCCAGGGCTAACACGCTCGTGCAACTTTGTGATTTCGCACGTCTGTCGTGAAACCATTACTGCAACATGTTACGAATTTTCTTAATCATTACGAGGATTGGTAACTTTATATCATTCTTAAATAATGTATTGAGAGACTTCGCATTGTTTGACGTCATCATATTGTATCGTATCTAGCTTTCAGAGTTGTACAATCGACTAGAATTAAGGGTCGCATCGCATTTCAAAATTCCCGAATGCATTGTCCAAAAGCTATGAAGAAAAACTTCAAAAAATTCTTCACCCTCCGTCTCAATAAAAAAGGTCAAGCCAGGATAAGTTGTTCCCATTTTATGGCAATACCTGGCCAATTTAGCATAGCTCTCATCGGTGGAGCCCATTAAATCCTCCAACGCACATTCTTTGGCCTTCCAGGCCTTCGGTAGCTCATGACCACTCCATACTCTCGATGGATATCTTTAATGATGTCCAAAGGTCTGTAGATCGTCTGTAGATCCTGATGGTTGTGCATTATTTGTCGATCAATAAACCATGCTCGAGCTCGCCTGTGATCATTTCGACGAATTCTCATTTCGCAAGTATGTTCCCGATTATACTTGCGAACTACAAAGAACTCATTTGTGTCCATTTTCGTCGCTCAAAAATGCTAATGGTAACTGTCATCGACGCATACAATCGTCAACAATGACTTGTTTGATTTCTTAACTTTGAACTCAAAGTTGTATTTCAGTGCAATTCGATGCACATCTTCATGTAAATCTTTCTTTGTTTCGAACAGTTGCTAAGCATGTAAATCCTCATCATTGGGAGGCACACGTGAAGAATTAGATGATGGTCCACTTGTTTGAGCCCTTGTGTTTCTACCCTACTCATGTCTCGACGGGATAAAGCAATCAAATCATCATTTATAAATTCATTGTCGTTCTCGTTGTTGTGAACTATGGACGAAATTCTGTGTGTAACAGTAAGATCACGATGAGGAACAACTAGTTCGGGAATAACCACACCATCGTCACGAGCTATCTCCAATGTGTCTCAAACATCATGGGCATTGTGATCCCCTCAAATCAAATCTTCATGTCCACCTTCGGTGACATCCTACCTCACTAAAGTCATCCAAAGAGGAGTCGTGTATATTTTGTTCAATTCAAATAAATAATTCACTTATTCATCACAAGTAACCTTCATAGGTGGAATCAGAATAGATGAATTATTCTTGAATCGAAATCTTAGTTCCATATCGTACTGAGAGGGATCGACATTTAACTTATTTTGTAAATCATGGTACATTCTCGCATATGTTGTACTCTCCGTTATGGAAATTGGAATACCACTACGTTGATCACTAGTCCATCTCCATACCCATTGATCTTTCTCATCCAATTCGAAGTCACCAAAGAAACAAACTGGCATTACAATGATATATGCAAGACGAAATAGAATTTTTAAAGAAAATACATACTCATTCAGCTCGACTGGGGCAACAGAAATTAAAATAAAAATAAAAAAAGGCTGGCCGTTCTAGCTGTTTAACAGTCGGCCGTTCCGGCTGTTTTTATTGATTAAAAAGTATAAAGATTTAACGAAAACGAATTAAAACATACGTAAATATACTTACGGATTCGAAGTGATTGATATTAAAAAATATTTATTTCCTCAGTGTTCGATAAATTTCAGAGATTTTGAGGTTGAAACAGATGAAAGTTGAGAGGGTTTTTATCTGTGTTAGAATAGAAAGATAATAAAAGTTAACTGATTTTGAAATTTTAAATGGAAAGTGTTTGATTTTCAATTGTTAACTAAAAGGATAAAATAGTCTTTTAAAACTTATTTAAGGACGTATTTAAAAATATAGTATAGTTGAAAAGTCAAAGTGGAAATTAGACTTGTTAACGTGATCATTATTAAAAGTACCCTGAGAGAAAACTTCCAAAGTTTGACTCCATCAAATTTTCTGGTTTTTTTTTTTTTTTAATACAATCGGATTATGTTTTCAAGTGTCTGAGAATTGTAATTTTTTATTTTTAGTCATGGTTTTTAATTTATGCATTTACCCATGCTTGAAGGGTTGTTCCAAGGTTTCCTAATAAAAATCAACTATCGCTAATGGAATGGCAGAGACTGAAATTTTATGACTAATATTCAGCCTTTGCTTGTAAAGAAGAGCTTCTTCTTAAGCTCTTATCTTTTGGTGGATTCCGATAGGTGGTGAGTTTCTTGCCTTGTATCTCTTGCGAGTGTCTTCGGGTGGTGAATTTTTCTGTATCTCTTGGGCGTTCTTGCTAGCTAGAGTGGTGAGCATTGTTTTTTTCTCAAATTTTGGTTGTTTTTCCTTTGGGTGGTGTTAATATGTATTCCACTGGTCTCAACCTGAGGTTTGGGCTATTTCCTTTTATTAGTTTTCTTGTCAAAAGATCAGTATCAGTTTTGGACTAGAATTAAGAGTTGTTGCAAAACATCTTTGTTGACGGAAGAAGATGTGTAAAAGAATGATTGGGAGACATTGTTGATTGTTTTTTAAACAGTTCAATGAAATTTTTCACGTGGCATTTCTGTCATCCAAGATGTTAGTGTAGCATGATTGTTTGGACGAACTAGGAGTCAGCAGTAGGGTTACAAAATTTTCTCCTGCAATGCTGAAACTCAGGACAAAAAGACTTGACTATTCTTTGATATGAAAACTCCGCAAATTGAATGGTAGCCTTGAGCTGATATTTATGAATATGATAGTTCTTGTGAATTAAATCCCCCACAGCCGAGGCCAAAACCCACACAAATAGAGAAAGAGAGAGAGAGAGAGAGAGAGAGAGAGAGTAAACTTATCAATTTGAGCATTATGACCATGAAATCCATACATGACATATCAGCCCTTGTTTCCTTTTGATTCCATTAGGATTATAAATAATTAATGGTTATTCCTTCAGAAAACAGGGTGAGGTTGTATAAAGTGAATAGGAACTGGGCATAGGTGAAATTACAGTGAATCAAAATATACACAAAATCGCATTTAAATGCAATCTCCAGCTCCCAACTGTGAAAAGAACTGATCAGCAACGTGTACCCTTCCTGCAGCTAAGTGCACCCGATCCCATTGTCATGGAGCCAACCAGAGAAGAGGACCTTGCACTTAAGCTCGACGCCTTGGCATAACTAGGAGATGCTCCGACCCCAGACCGAGTGAAGAAGGCACCATTGAGCATGAGGTCACCTTCGGATCTCCAGTTCCAATTCTTCCATTCGCTTTGTGATGCACTCTCATGTTTGGTAACCTTAAAAGCATTGATAACATATTCAGCTAATTTGTACTTTTTGCAAGATTAAAATCTGAAACTATCTTTTTTTCTTGAACTTGATTGTTTGTCCATTAAATGGGGGTTGGTATTGGATTCTCACCTCTTTTCTGAACCTATTATCTGGAGCAAGAAACCTATTTCCTTGGCTGTTGATTGTTGGAGCTGCACTACCTCCAATTGCATACATTTGCCAATGGGTGTAGTCATTGTTCACCACATGAAAATATCCATGTCTGCATCTGTAAATCAGCATATCCTCAGTCACCTAAACTTGTGTTTATTGCACAAATTTACTAGGCCATTCAAGTATTACTTATTTTGTTTGACCGGTAGGAGAGCGGCTATAAATCTGTGTGCATGTGTGCGTGAGGGGTGACTTAGTTTAAGTAAAAAACGAAAAAAAATGTAGTGATTCTTTGGGTGAGAGTGATATGTACCTTGGCATCCTCTGCACAAGTCCTTCACCAAAATGGTTGAAGCCAATAGTGACTTGCATGTTCTTGTCTTGTGAGTAAGTATCACTATGCCCCAAGAGCATGACCTTATCGTGGTGTGTCATGTAGTTATTCGAAATCGTAATAGCCGTTGATCCATGGATTACATCAATAAGACCGTCACGACAGTTCGATAAAGAACAATGATCAATCCAAATGTGACTTCCCCCAAATATTGAAACCCCATCACCATCTGAAAGTGTTCTCCACCCATAGTGCTGTGGGGTATCTCTCACATAAGCATTCCCCCCTTGCTTGCAATCATGTATGTTTATACCATGGATGATTATATTTGTGACATATTGAATTGTAATGCATGGTCCACCTGAAATGTGCACACTAGATCCTCTCCCATCAATGGTCTTAAATGAATTCATAATGAGTTCTTGTTTGAGCTTGATCACCATGTCCCTAGCAAATATGATCCACAGAGGTTCATTTTGAATGACACCATATCTCAGAGTGCCAGGTTTTGGATTCACAGCGTCGTCTCCAGAGTCTGTAACTACATATATGTTACCATCTCTTCCACCTATGGCTTGTCTTCCAAACCCAATTGCACAATTCGCTAACTGCTGGCGGTTCTTCTCCCAATCGGGGTTGCACCGCCAACAGTCATCAATTGGGTTACCGGTGCCGCAAGAGAGAAATGCCAAGTTTCTTCTTGATGAAGTAATATTGTCATGGACTTGTTGTACAACTAGTTCAGGGTCTTGAACAGGTGAAGAGAATGTGAAACTTGAAGTTAAGAGAATAAGTAATAATACAAGAATAAGTGTTATTGCCATAATTGCTTATATTCTCAGATTATTTGGTAAAAGAAAAGAGAGCAGAGAAGGAGTTGGAGATGGAGAGAGTAATGGGGTGTGGTTTTAGAAAGTGGCAGGAAATTAGTTATATATATTGGGATGAGCACCCACCCCAACCAGCTAGGGTTGCAATTGGTTGACATTCGAAAAAAAATGTAAACAAGTCATAGCTTAACTTATTATTCCATAATCAACAATTTGCATTTCTGATTTTATTTGTGAAATTTAATCAAGTTAGTCCAATACCCAAATGTCCAAATTCATTCAAAATTAATATTTATATCAGAACTGTAGGCTATGACTATTTCAAGCAAACATTCAGAATAGGGGCATGTGCTTACATTTCAATGTCGGAATTAATTATAAGAAAAAATATATATATAAAATAAGCAATTTGTTATTATATTGAGGCATGTGTTATATTTTGGGTGGTTTCGACTAGGTTGGTTAGTTTATTCACATTTAGGGCTCAAAAAAAGTTATGTCACATTTATTTTGTAATGTAACGAATTTTATAGTTATATATTTTGCATTTATAAGAAATTTTATTTTTAATTTATATACATACGACAGTGCTTGAGCTTAAATAAAGCAACGCAAATTCTTCAACTTTGAAATCGAAATACGTATTCAACTTTCAAGTCTCACTTTAGCATTACTTGACCCCACCCATTGGTGTGATTTATAGTCCCGAAGGGTACATTTGATTTTTTTTATACCAAAAACAATCGAAAAATTTTAATTTACGAAATTCAATTTAGTTTGTGTTACTATAGTCTATTTTATCCAAGTTATTAGCGAAGTTTACAGTTTCATTACTAAACTAATTATTAATATTAATTATTAAATTTGATTAAATCATATTTCTTATTCCGTAATCAAGAATATGCATTTACTCTTTGTTCAAAAAAAAATTATTTCTAGAACATCAATAACTAAATATGGCTGAAGAATTTCTTCATGTGAGCCTTATGTCCAAAGGTCCATATTCAGCCAAAATAAATATGAATATTAGAACTGTTGGCTATGACTATTTCAAGCAACATTTAGCATAGGAAGGCATGTGCCTCCACTTCAAGGCTGAAATTAATTATGAAAAAATAATAATCAAATAATATATGTATATATATATACAACTCATTTTTTTAAAATGGATTTTGTAAAAATTAATTTTTTTAAAAAAATATATACTATTAAAAAATAAAGAAAGGTTTTGAATTAAGTATAAAACTATTTATTGAAAGAATTTGTAATGAAAAATGAGCTCGAAGGATAAATAAATTTTAAAAATAGAGGATGAAATGGGATCTTTTTATATGATCGTATATAAGATTTTTCGTTATACTTGTCTTTCGATTTGCACTCCTGAAAATGGTTAGTTTCTATTTTGTTTATCGGTAACAAAAGTTCAATTTATTTTGTTCGAGAACAATTGCAATTGGAATACTTTAGAAAGGGAAATAATTTTTTTTATTATTAATATTTTCATGCTTGACATGTGAACATTAAAAAAAAGAAAATTTCACATGCTTTTAACTGTCATAACCGTAAAACCCGCCGGATTTTGAAGAAAAATAAACATTGACTGCGCTCAACGGCTGCTGACGTCATAATCCATTGACTTTTTAAACTTCCCTCATACATGAGCACCGTAAGGTCCGTACTATCCATCAACTTGATGACGTGTCCACCATTTTGGGCCAAGGCACGTTGCCCCACGTGGGTTGTTACCCTTTTACAATGGCCCACATCTCATATATCATGTTACGTATAGAATTTCAATTTTTCTTACTTTAGGCATAATTGTATCAGTGGTTCAGCACTTGTTTGGACCTATTATTAAAAAAATAGAAAAATCGTTCACATTTATTTTTAATCACATATTTTAAAAAATTCATAACTTTTTTCAATTTCTAATCATATGTTCATCAAATTTTATCAAAATTTACTAAAAATTTAATTTTTAAGTAAATCGAAAATGGGCTAAATATTACTTTTGAAGAATTCTTGAATCCCTAAAATATTAGCCTTAAACGTCCTACTTTGAAATAGAAAAATTCGAGCATAAAGCACTACTTGTCCTACTTTTCTTTTGTATACCCTGAGTACGGATCATTCAATTTTATCAAGCATAAGTTGTTTGTCGACATACGACTATTATTCAAGAACTCTAAAACTTAGCATTTACGTATCTGATAACAACTTCGAAATATTTAACAATCTCAATCATGTGTCATGAAATAAATTTCTTACATTTAACATAATATAATCAAGAAAATATACAACATTAGTTTAAATGATCATTACAAAATTCTTATTCTCTACAAAAGTCTTAGGTTAGATGTTAAGCACATGTACAATCATTTTTAGCCATTGAATGAGACAATATATAGCCATGTTACTGGTATGTTCACATTCTTTTCTTTAGATTTGACTTGTACCTTGCTTAACTTGTACGTTTTGACTTTTCAAATAATGGTATGGTGTGTACGTACACCCATCCACAGCATATGATTGAGAGGGTGTACAGACGGGTAAATTACAGGGAATGGTCCCAACCTTTGACTCTCATGGCAACCTTGCCCTCAACTTTTATCTGTAAAATTTCTATCCCAAACCTTTTAATAATTAGTGGTTCATCCTAAAGGACAATTTTGTCATTCTCTTAAATTTGTAAGATAAAATGTTGGGCAATTATATTCACATTACAATTTCTATTTCTTGCACTATTTTTTTAATTGTACTTGAGGTTTTAAATTTTTGCTCATTATAACACTTGTGCCTCTAATAATTCTTCATGGCATTCTTATCCTCAATTTTTTTATTAGTTAACATATTTTTTATTTGGTAATGGTTTTATATCTAAAAGTCCATTGAAATGACGTAAAATAATTTATGTTTCATAATATTTTTTTAAAAAATCAATAAATAATACCAAAAAAAAAAAATTTCCCTTATTTCAAAGTATGGAAACAAAAATATTTTGATATAAATCATCATCAAGGACAAGACATACTAATCAATTGGATGTTGAAGATAAGAATTCGACGAAAAGATATAAAATTTTAATTTTTATAATTAGCAAAAATTGAAGAATTTAACTGCAATTAAAATATGGTATATCAAACAAAAATAGTGCTGACAATATAACCACCCTAAAATGTTTTTAAAAAGGCAATTCGACCATTATCTTTTTATTAAACAAAAAGTAATATATATGAATGAAAAATATAAATAAAATGAAACTCATCTTTCATTATTTTTGCCACATCCCATTCCCACCCGCTCCAATCAATTGCTACATTTGGAACTGATGTGCCCGGCCGCCACCATCAACCAACGATTCATCAACGATAAAAATTTTGGACATATCTTACCTTAGAGTAGCAATTTAGATGAGAAAAATCCAACATACAATCTATTCCAACATTTGACCTTTGAGAGGACTGGAATATTTTCTTAACGATCTTTCAATAAAAACTTGATTATCTTGGTTTTTCCTCATTGCTCCGAAAGAACAATTCACTTGATTTTCTCTGCAAAATATGAAAATTAACTAAGGAAATGTTTATAAACTCTTTTTTTTCTATTTTAATTCTTGCATTTTATTTTATTTTTTTGGGTATTCAAAATCGTTCTTTTAATTTGATTTTAACTTATTACTTAAAAGAGAATGGTAGGATCATCATTTAGGACAAATCTTGTGTATTACTCAAAGGTAAAGGATAAGAATATTAAGGATAAGTCCAGCAAAAACTCCAAACATTTGAAACACTAGCAGACTTTCCCCAAACATTTGATTTGATGTAGTCGTCACCCTTAAAATTTTCAAACGTCGCAGGTGCAGCCCTTTAGGGCAGTTTCTATCCACAATTCCGTCAGCTGACCAAAAATTTAACTTTGACCACATTTTTAATATTTTAAAAATGAGCAAAAGAGTAACTTTCTATTTATCACATTAAATAATTAAACTAATTAAATTTAAAAATTTTGTCTTCTTCATCTCACCTCCATCCCCTACATCAAGCCCAAAATCAACCACCCGACCACCGCCACCACCACCTCCACCGGCCACATGCTACGAGGCACCTCTATAATGCTGCTAATTCTAATAGAAAAGATTTGATGTAGAAATGCGGTGCCATAAATTATGAGTTAGCACAGGTTTCTCACTAGTAAAGTTGTTTACTATTTGGAGATGGTGTTTCAAATTTTATACCACAAGCAGCTCTAATACACCGAAAAAATTCAAGTTAAAATATTAGTGCTTACTTTTTATCTATTTTTTGAAAAAAAAAAAATTGGTTAGTTTTTCACTTTTACTATGTCCATTGAGAATATGGTGGAAGATGGAAACTGAAAGGGTTTGACATGAAGTTGCTCAAGGATGAAGTTAAGATGGAGAAAGCGCTTAACTAATTCATTTACAAATTGACTATTTTATGGTTCATTATTGGATAAAGTACATAACTACTTAAGAACAAAAATCTTTTTTTTTTTTTTTCACTGTGTTAGAAGTGAAGAACAATTTTAGAGCTCAATCACAGATCCTCCGGGAGAGGTGGAGGTGTGGCGATGATTGGGAGACTGATTCTTGGGTTTGAGATGAAGGTAAGGTGGGGTGGGGGCGGAAGAAGGCGATTGTTTCTTTCTTTCTTTCTTTCTTTTTTGTTTGTTTTGTTTCTTATTTCTTATTTTTAAAAATTTAATTAGTTTAATTATTTAATGTGATAAATAGATAGTTACTCTTTTATCCCTTTTCAAAATATTAAAAATGTGATTAAAGATAAATTTTTAGTCAACTAACGGAATTGTGGATGGAAAAATGTCCAAAAGGGCTTCATCTACAAAGTTTGGAAATGTTCTGGGCGACGGCTACAACAAATCAAAAATTTGAGCAAAATCTACTAGTATTTCAAATGTTTGGGGTTTTTACTGCAATTATCCCAAAATATTATAAAATGAAGGTTGGGAATAAGATTTAAATGATGGTCAAGGTTGGGGGACCATTGCTATAATTTACCCTATATAGATAGTAGCTGTTTTGGGCCTTTGGCGGCTCAATTGGAATAAGTTAATGTTAAGAGGCAAATAAAGTACTTATCAAGATAAGTTGATTTTGATTAAATAAGCAAGTAATTGAGTAATACAATAATGTGAATATACAAAAAGAATGCTTCGAATATTTTTCCTACCTAAATTATTCAAAAAAATAATAAAAAAAAATTAGGACTACTCAAAGAACTTGAAAGTTACATACATCAACTCATTTAAAAACTCGTGTATCGTCGATTTAAGAGTAGGAAATGAATTAAATTTTGAATATTTTTATCCATAAACATAGTTTTTGGCAAAAATTTTAAATTAAAAGTTTAATTTATTATTGATTAACTAAATTGGACCAAAAAACACTCTTCAGTACTCGACTTAAAAAAATTAAATTCGAGAAAATTTACTATGATATCAAAGGAAAATTCTACTAAAACCTTTAATCAAAATATATTAAATTAAATATTTGTATTGTTTTTCATAATTAGTAATTACTTTGCTTGAGATTCCTTCAAGCTAATCCCTTGCCTGATTATTTTTAAGATTGTTAGCTGTCCAAATTATAAATTGCAAATTTAATTTTTAAAAAATATTCCAAAACTACCAAAATTCATATGGATTATACTTGACCAAATTCGAGAAAGGCATTTAGTTACTTTATTGAAGAATGACAGTACATCCAAGTTCAAGAATGATAAGTGTATTTTATACATTTATTCGGTAGCCTAAAATATCGATATTTGGTAGTTCTTTTAACAAAATATATTCTAAATAGTTATATTTTATATTATATAGGTAAAATTCAATGGTTGAACGAAGAATTGGAAGAAATAAAAGAAAAATCAAGGAAAAGAACGAAGTCCAAAGTTTGAGGACCAAGCTGCAAATATTCAATAGTTAATTTGGACAACAAGACCATACTTTAAAGATTTCAATGAGACAATTGGATGGAATTACAACTCAAAAATGAGTGGAATATGATCAAAATATTATCAAAATCAATTTCCAATGTCACAAGTTATATTCTAGATTTTTAGTCGAAAATTAAGACTCATTTTTGGTATAGTAAACATTCGTTGAAAATATTATAATGCTATAAAACTTGTAGCCCTTTGAGTTATCTTTCCAACGCACTTTGAATGGCCTCAATCGAATATTAAGAATAAAGATTATGACTAAAATACTGATTGCTATGCAGAGATAAAAACAAAATTCGCACGCAAAGACAACTTTCCTTATTCGATTGGAACTCTTTTGAAAATCAATTGGACGTGATTTTCAACAATTTTATACTCCTACAAATGCCTAACAGATAAATACATATTAGAGAACTCTCGTATACATATTATACTTCAATGCTCATAAATTATTATCATCAAATGAGGAAATTTTATAATTTTTGTGAGAGAATTGAATGGGACTTGCAAAATTTCAATCAATTGAAAATTCAAATTTATATTTTGAGCAAAGAAAAAAAGCGCAAGTGGAGATTCACCAAGAAATCATTGGAGAGATTCAAAATTTCAAAATTCATCTTCATCTTCTCAATTTACCAAAAATTCAGGTTATTAAATATGATTTCTTGTAATTTCGATATGTTATGCTAGTTTACATTGCTAGAATGATATGAGCCCTTGTTATGATATTTTTACTTTAATTTAATTTGATTTGTGGATATTTTTTACTTTTTTTTTTCAATTATTTGATTAACAATTGAATTGTTAGTGGATTTTATTGTTATCGAGAGTGACAATATAGTTTAAGCACAACAAAATAAACATTGTAAGGTTCGATAAAAATATACCTATATGTTTTATATGATTTCAATATATGTTCTAGCATTTGTTAATGCATTTATCATTTGTATCTTTTATCGAGAGATAGAAGGGTCACATGAGGGGAATAGATTTGATCGCTATGAAAGAGGATTTCAATTAAATTGGAACATTAATCAATATGAATGATTTCAAATGATCGTTTTAATTGTTACGCTAAAATGGAATAATAAAGGGGATTCAATATCTTAGCAACGTATCTCACACATTTGAAAAATACATTTACTTACTTTCATTAGTTTAATTGATAATTTAGATATTAATATATAAAAAAAGTTTGTTATTTGATTAAAGTTGCAATTAATTTTTAATTCAGTCAAAAACATAGTTCTCGTGAGTTCGACACTCTATTCATCATTATATTAGTTGATCACGATTTTGTGCACTTGCGAATTTTCAAAGGACCTAAGAAAAATCGAATATGACTCTCCCATCCAATCATTGAAAGTAATTCAATGTATCAATTAAATCATATAGGAAAAAAATAAGGAAGTTGCAGCAGGGATCCGGAACCTTTAAGGTAAAGTCTACATTTAATTTGTTGCAGCGATCCCAATCCTTTGAAATATTAGCACCTAGAGTTCAATATGATGGAAATCGTGAGTTTTACCGTTTGTTGACTTGAAAAAATGGAAAAATTGGATATTTTGACTAATTTAAACAAGGGCAATACCGTCAATCACATATTAATATTTTAAATTATAAGATTAAAATCCAAAAAAACAAAAAACTACCTCACCCCCAAATCCTTTCATCTTTTTCAACACACCCACTCTCGTACCCCCAATCAGCTTTCAAAGAGCAAAAAACCACTGCACCACCACCACTTTCCTTTATCTCGGAAAAGTGCGCCATCTTCTAAGGCAAGCAAAGGCATGGCTGCGGGAAGCCACAACCGTTGCTCTGCAGGCATAGCTGCAGAAGGCTATGATCAATGGAGGCAACGGAGTGGGACAGAGGAATGAACATGGATGTGCCGCCGTGGGAGAGGCGGAGGCAAGGCCGACCCTACATAGAGGCAGATGAGGCCCGCGCCTCAGGCCCAAAAATGTAGGGAGCCTCATTTTTCGCCCTTTTTTTATTTGGTTAGGCCCAGCCCAACCGAAGGGCCTCACTCAATTTTGGCCCAATAATTTTTATTTTATTTTTTAATAACCTAACCTCAGGTCCTACAAAGATTCACACTTTGTCATCTCCTCCAATCGTTCTTCACGCCGCGCCGACACCTACGCCTGTATTTCCAAATTTCGGTCTCCACTATTTTTCTCCCGCTTTCCCTTTATGCATTTCCCTTTATTTTGTCTAACTGCGCCGTTCATCGGACCATCCACAACTGCGAGTCGCGTACTCGCGCTTCAAGGTCATCACTCATAGGTGATTCAGCCATTCGGGTCAACTATCGACTGCTACCTGCTGGTATTGTGGCGTATGCGGTCTGCTAGTTGGCAACTAGGCATAGTATCAGTTTAACAATTTTTTTTTTGTATCAGTTTAACAGCATTGTTAACTGGGTAAAAATGAGATTTTTATATGTTTATTTTACAGTTCACTTCTCGATTCTGATTGGATTTGTTGTGATTTGTGAATGATTGAATTTTAACATTTAGGTCTAAGATTCTAATTGTTGTGAATGATTGAATTTCTTGATTGTAATATAATATTCCATATGTTGTGAATTTGATTGTGAATTTGACTGTAATATAATAGCTTCCTTAATATAATCTGATTGTGAATCTGAAGGTTGTGATTCCATAATTTGATTGTTGTGAATCTAATTGTTGTGAATTCGATTGTTGAAGGGTGTGATTCTGATTGCACATGCGTATGATTTTGATTTCAGGCTTGTGAGATGCAACAGTGGAATTCTAAGGCTGTGAATAGTGATTCTATAATTTTCGTCAATTTACTACTTCTCAAGTAAGCAATGGCTTACCTAACTTGATATTGAATATATTGAAAATGTTTGAAGCCTTGTCGGCTTATATAATTATGGCCTGGTCGGCTTATATGAATGTTCATTGTAGCTTGTAGGATCAATTGCACAAGCGCACATAGTCACTGTATTGAATACTTTATAATATAAATATTTTATTCTTTATATTTTTTTGTTGTTTTACTGTTTAGTGTTAATTTAGCAACACGGTGTATAATACACTGTTAGATTTTGCATTTACGTTGTTTTGGGGAGCCCAATTTTGGGAGTTCACCTTGGGCCCCGAAAATCACAGGACCGACCCGGGGCGGAGGATGCCAAGTCAAGCTACGTTGACCCGAACCAAGTTAGTGAGTTGATTGGACCGAGTTGTAAGGCTTGCTTACGTCAAGACGCACGGTGGTGGTGCTACCGTGCAAGCACTTTTGTATGTGTACAGGTTGTGATGTAGTAGCCAAATCTTACCCAATTTGCTTCTTCTATAGAAGTTATACATTCATGTATTGCTTTGCCAGTGAAGGCAACTTCATAGCTATTGGAATTTCTTCACTAATGAAAGCAAATTGTCCAAGTACATTGTGCCTTTTGGAGAACGTGTGCATTGATCCACCCTGCCATCTACAGTAACTAGTGGTCTCGCCAAAGAGCTCGCTCATTACAACTCGAGCTACTTTGGAATTGGACATTTAGGATATGTTAGAAAAATGCTTCTGTCATTTATACGAAATTGGGATGAAGAACTGGAAGAGCTCATAAGTTCTTACGAATGTGGTGCGAAATGGGAGTTTCGTATCAGAGCAATTCGTACTGGGGCAATCAATACTGGCTATAGATATTGGGGAATTTCTTCACTAATGAAAGCAAATTGTCCAAGTACATTGTGCCTTTTGGAGAACGTGTGCATTGATCCACCCTGCCATCTACAGTAACTAGTGGTCTCGCCAAAGAGCTCGCTCATTACAACTCGAGCTCGGACCCCTTTGCTCAATCTGGTGTTGCTCCGGTGATCTGCATTCATAGAGCTGTGGCTTTTATTTTTGGGATGGGGTAGGTGTGTCGAAGAAGATGAAGGATTTGGGTTGGGGTCGGGTGGTTTTTTTAGGTTTTAATTTAATTATTTTAAATACTAATATATGATTGACAAAATTTTCCATTTTTAAATTAGTTAAAGTGTCCAATTTTCTATTTTTCAGGTCAACTAATGGTGGAACTCGCGGTTTCCGTCATTTTGGACTCTAAGTGCTAATTTTTCAAAAATTTAGTACCGCTAGTGACACAAAGTGAATGTTAAAGTAAAATGTGGAAGAAATTTAAAGGTTTGGGACCACTTCTGTAATTTTCCCAAAAATATATAATTTTGCTTTCTTAGTTGAGAAGAATAGAAATAACTTTGACTAGGATTGGATAATTAAAGTGTTATTCAACCCCTAATTGAGAAATACATAAAAGAAGTAGAACTCTATGAAAGTACAAAAAGAGCAACTATGTAGAAAAATCTCGAATACATTAAAGATTGGTTGCATTAGGTGATCGACTTTGAGTCGATATCTTTTCAAATACATTAAAGATTGGGTCCCTCGTGAGTTGTCGATGGGGGTTCTGTGAACCCCCACCCTGTACACCCAACATTTCCCGCAAAAAAAATCTATGATTGGTACAAAGTCCATTGTGCCATGTAAGACAATGATTCTTGAATAAATGGAAACGCCAGGTCTTAATAATGCAGTGTACGATCCTTTATGATTTAAGAAAGATGTAAGACTATTATCACTTGAATGGAGCTGAGATGACATGGTACTCCGTGTTCGGAGATTATTGAAGGAGTACGAACAAGAAATGGACAGAATATCCTTAAAATACGAGCACTTGATAATGCAACACCTTTTATCATCATGTCACGAGCTTGTAGAAAGCTTTTATAGACACGAGCTTGTAGACTTGCATTTATAGCCACTAGATTAGGTACACATTGTCTTAAGCCACTGTTTGTCTCCAATTCTTCAAAACTCTTTTTTCTACATATTCATTTTCAGCCACACATTCACACAATAAAATATTCTACATGTAAATTCAAAACAATGTTTTTCCAAAAAAAAA
This sequence comes from Fraxinus cuspidata, assembly GCA_903798385.1. Lineage (NCBI taxonomy): Eukaryota > Viridiplantae > Streptophyta > Magnoliopsida > Lamiales > Oleaceae > Fraxinus > Fraxinus cuspidata. The sequence continues at coordinate 19,391 of CAIGRP010003921.1, forward strand.
TGGCCAACAAACAGAGGCTAAAGTTCTTCTGCCGAGACAGGAATATCAACCCAAATCCGTAATGTAGATATCATACTTCAGAAAAATAAAAACACGTACAACTCCAATTCCAACTAGATCAGACGAATTCTTTTCTAATAAATTTAGAGTCAATTACGCGAATCCTTTTTCGTGACTTGATTTGGTTCGCTACTATATATACTAGAAGATTCAAAGCAATTCGACTCAATCAATGAAAATTATAAAACAACTTTGATGAATGTACCAGCCATAAACGGATCAAGATGAAGAAATCAACAAATTTCTGATAGGTTAATTGTGCATCCTATCCTACCTTCTTCACAATTATTTGTTACTATTTACAGAATAAACACAGAAATATCAACAGAAAATGCAAATGTATAATCAGTCATAAAACCATAGATTAAGAGGAGTAAATTGTGCAGAAAGGAGCAGGAGTTTTATCCAGAGACAAAGTTCAACTGAGATCAATCTCGACCTTTTCGGGGTTTGGCCTTTCGGTTTGATTTGCAACAAGCTCAACGCCTAACTGTCCTTTGTCGCCTGCACCAAATGCATATAGCTTACCGGATTCTGTGAGCGCAAAAGTGTGGGCATTCCAGTATATGGAATTCGTGAGGCTTATTTGAACAACCCTTTCATTCACTTGCTTTAGTGATGTTACTAGCTCGGGGCTCAAGACATTTACTTGCCTATTTTCCTGAAATTGACACAACGATATTGCAAATCAAAAGGGCTCAGAGTTGCACCTAACAGGAAAATAACATTATATGGGAATCGAAAAGTAGAGATGAATTTATTCCAAGAAATTTCAAAACAACAAATTAAGTCTTATTTCCAGTAAATTCGATGGCCACATGAATCCTTCTGTACCATTCCTTTCTATTCATTGTTCATCATTAGATCTACTGAGAAATCTAAAGCAACTAGATCTTTAGCCACTACTACTAGCCATGTTAACTTTTGCTCTACCCTTCCCTCTTGTACATTGCTCTATAGAAATCATATTTCTCTTGTGACTCAAGAACTCGTTACATCATTATAAAAAAATAATCCAACCACTTATGTTGTACTTTATTAATTTATCCTCAACCGGTGCTACCTCCACTTGCCGGAAAATTTCTCATTTTCTTACCTTAACCACTTACTTAACTAGTACCCTAAGATGATGACCAACTATCGTCAAGGAGCTTGATAAAGTGAAAAGATAAATTAGAGCAAAATATATTGCAAATAAGTGAAGGGCAAGGTAAAATATCAATTTATGGAGGCTCAAATTCATAAGAGGGTATTAAGCCTCTGTTTGACAACCATTAAAATGAAATTTTTGGAAAAAATTAGTTAGAATGGTGATTTTTTGAGAATGCGTGGTTAAATAGTAGGAATAAGTTTTGGGTTTACATGAAAAATATTTTATTGTGAAAATGTGTGGTTAAAAATGAGTTCGAGGAAAAAAGGAGTTTTGAAAAAATGGTTATCAAACAAGGGCTAAATAGTTGAAAACTCAATATAAATGCGAAGAATCCTGGAAGCAGCAACATATACTTTGAGAAAGGAAGAAATTCTAAGACCGGATGATAAACTAGGAAATTTGCTCGGGAACAAATAAAAACAAATTCTATGACAGACCTGTTCATCTTCAGCCATGGTGTTATGTCCAAGACTAGAAGATTCCCCACACCCAAAGGAATACACGTCGCCATTGTCTGACACCACGAAAGTTGTATAGTCCCCCGTAGCAACATGAACAGCCTTGACATTGCTTAGCGCTTCAACCACCTTTGGAATGGATTCCGATTCTTCGTTCCCATGGCCCAAACATCCATAACGCCCCCAGCCCCATGTGCAAACCCGTCCATCCTTCCCCACGACTGCAGCATGCCAAGCACCGGCTGCAACAACAACAGGTTGAAGATTCAAAGTCTGAAACTGCTCGATTAATCTTGGTTGCTTCTCATCAGTTCTTGTACCGTGTCCAAGCTTTCCACCCAATCCACAACCAACAGAGTATACTGACCTGATACATCAGCAGAAGAAAACGAAAGAATGTTTGAGTGATAACTGAAAGAGATCGCAATAACACACGTGCACCAAGACATGGTAACAGAAGAAAATATAAATTTCAAAAAATGTGAAAATGCTAGAAAGCATATAGAAACAGATAAATTTTGGTAATGAATTATTAGACTATTGAATCATATCCATTTTGGAAAAAAGGTGCATGTTGCCCGAGATATATTAGAATCACAAGACCAAAAAACATGCATTGTCAAGCAGTAGCAACTATGCATATCACGAGCATTTACGGCTATTAACACCATTTCAGAATTAGATTAAAAATTCAATACGAACCCTTTTTCACAAATAAAAAAAACAAAGAGGGAGCTCACATGCCACTAGGTTGACAAGCCAAAGCAAGAAGGTAGCAATATCCAGCTGCGATTTGAACAACTCTTATATTTTCAAGTGGCCCCAACAGTGGACGAGGCTCAAGATCATTCGCTTCAGTTTGGTGGCCAAGTTTGCTTTCATTTCCCCAAGAGAATGTGTAAACCCTGCCTTCTCTTGATAATACAGCTGTGAAGAAATTTCCGATCACAGCTTGCACGACAAAAATGTCTTTTAAAGATTCAACTTGCTGAGGGGTAGTTACTAATTTATTCCCTAGAAGCCCATACTCAGCGTCACCAAAGGAATTTTTCCCAAAGGCATAGACCTTTCCTGTATCACTTATCAGCATTGTTCGGCCTGCCCCTGCTGATGCTTGAATAATACGAATGCCTTGCAGTGATCTGCAATTGAAGAAATACTATTAAATTCTGCGTCATTTCTTGTTCTCATGGAGTCATATTTACTACAGTAAGATAAATTAGCAACCTAATTAAGCGAGGCCTGGACTCCTCGTCTGTGGTTCCATGTCCAAGTTGTCCAGTGTTGTTAGAGCCGAATGAGTATACTGCCCCTTTAGCTGTCACAGCAATACTGTGACCTGGACCAGCTATTGCCTGCGACTTTTCCCTCCGGGTACATGCTTCTCCAGCCAGCAGGAATCTTAAGACAAGTTTCCAAGAACCCCCGCACATTTGCTTCAATTCTTGCCTTTGTTCATCAGTCATTGGCTTAAATATGGCTCTCATTCGGCACATATCAAGCGCCGCCAGTTCTGATAATGAGAGCTCGCATTCGGGGGCAAAGTGCGCAGGCTGTCTAAAGAACGAGCAAGTAACCTGCACCACATGATTATGATTCAAATGAGCAGCATCATCAATTCTAATTCAACTACAAGGTTCATTAGCAGAATCCAAAGATAAAATACACTTGCCTCGAGTTTTGCAAGATCCTGCGGATCCAAATTACATGCAGTAAGGACATGAAGAACAATAGATGGATTAGCCGCTAATGGGAATTCCCCAGGGCTAGCATTTCCAAAGCAATGCCGTTGCTGCCTCTGAAATGTTGCTACGGGAGAGGTGATAATAGTAGTAATTGTTTGCTCGGGAATGTTCTGGTATTGAACACTAGACTTTTCACTAGTAGTGGCATCCATGGGCACTGCTTAACTCTGCAGTGCCCTAACTTTGCACAGGCTAAGATTTAATCTCTGAAAATCATAAAAACGCCTATGCGTTACTCCATTTCATTCCATAATAACCATATCATTACATTCCAATCAAACCCCGATTTTCAATATCAAGAACGCAAGTATTTACCTTTAACTACTATTTGATTAAAAACCTTTCAGGCATTAAACCTGCAAGCAAACACGAGAGAGAAAAATATCAAACACATATCAGAAACACCAAACTGAACGAAATTATGCAGTAGTTTGCAAAATCAAATCGCCACACCAGTTAACCGAGTAACTAAAATAGCAGTGCGGATCAGACGATGTCATATAAAGACAAAAGATGAAATGAAAAGAACTTTTCCATCTAATCGAACCTTATTAACTTAAAACAAATTCATAGCACATTGAATTGGACGCATCAAAATCAACTAATCTCCAAGCGTAAATGGTTGAGATGATAATGGAAAAATGCACCAAATCAACAAAAATAACAGTCCGGAATCAGCCAATGTAACGAAAAGACGAAGATATAAATGGAAAATGAAATTCACTATCGCATCGAACCATAATTCAAGCAATCTCTAGCACCCGAAAACTCGAAAACATAACTAAGCAATCTGATACGCCACACACAAAGAATCCCAAAAAGAAAAGGAATTTTAGCACTAAAAAGGTCAAATTCCACTTCCGTAACATGATCAAGGAAAAACATCACAAAGTTAAATACGAAATTAAGGCCTAAAACATCAAAGAGTAAAAATCAGAAACAACCCAGAACAAAGATAACATGAACAATCAATTTTTTATATCAATTGACTATAAAAATCAAGTATTTAACATCCCACATGTACAAGGATATCTTTATGATTTTTTAAACGAGTACAATTCATTAAAAACACAAAATAAAATTATACTGGAGTTATACAACAACTGTCAAAATCAAAACTTGTAAGTTCTCGAATCTGTACAATATGATCATTGACAGATCGAGTGACAAAAATTCAGAAACAAAGTTTACATGTAACGAAGGCCCGAGATTTCTCAGAACCCAGATGACGTCTCACAACTTTTTTCCGAAAAAAATCTTCAAAAAAAGTGGGAAAATAAGTGACAGAAACTATAAACAAAGTCTTGAAATGTGTATCTATCTGATTTTAGAATTTTTCGTTTTTCCCTTTTGGGTTTTCAAAGAAGATGATGACGACGATGATTCAGGAGGTTAGAAAATGGATTGCTATTGATGCTTTCTTATAGAACTTCGAAGCCTTTAATTTCTCTCAATCGGATGGTTTCTAGCGTATTTAAAGGGAACACAAGAGATGAGGTGTCTATTTGGTGACGATTTTGATGCAGCTCATTTTGCTTTATAGCTTCTCAAGTCTCAACCCAAAATCCGAAAATTTATTCGACATCACCCACCTTAATCCCCGTTTGATTTAGCTAAAAAATCCTTTTTAGTAAATTTTGATTAAAAAAATAAAGTAATAATAAAATGTAAGTTGAAAAGTTGATAAAAATTATAATTTATGAGATGTAAAATTAAAATGAGTTTAAGATTATAGGGATCAAACACAGATTAGTATATATATATTTTTTTTCATGTAAGTTGTCCAACATTAATTTGATTGCTCGAGTTATTTGATCGCTCCACATACTTGATCGCTCAACTTATTTTTCTATTTTTATTTGACTATTTTGTTTGTAATCATCGTCAAAATTGACTAAATTCATGACTTGACAAAATGAAATTATGATCAAAAGAATTGGTTCATTATTTATGTAAATGTCATTCAGTGGCAGTAAAATGTTGAGAGGACAAAATTATTTTCATGTATATTCAATTAAGTCACTCTAATCAAATTCACCACCTTACCAAGAAAGTCAAATGTGGTACTTGTCACTTTATTCCCTGCGAAGGCAATAGAGTGGCTCACAATCAGCCTTAGAAGCTTGTTTAATTCCAGAGTTCTTATTTTGGACTAATTGATCAACTCTTTTTATAGTGCTAGTTGTTTTGTGATAGTATTTTATTCGTACAAAATCCGCAAGCGTATAAAATTGTTGACAAATAATAGTTAAAATGAGTTTAAAGTTATCATCCAACAAAAAATAATGTTTTATAATAATGTATTAGCTATTACCAAATTCGATAAATGGAGTAACACAAAAGGGATGATTTGTTAAGATTTTTATACCAATTCTAACTAAGAAAGCAATTAAAATATGATTTTAATCAAATATGTGATCAATGTATTGGATTTCTGAATCTCATTATTATTTTCATTTCCAATTCTCGACCCATTAAAAAATAGTATTATTTTTCTAATGTTAATAACAATCAATAATATAATTTTATTTCATATCTTTTCCAAAAAATATCGAATATATGTTTAACACGATTCGATTATATTCTTAATCCAAATTCATATGAAAAAAAAATGTATTAACAACAGAATTATTTCACTCAATTCCACACGTCATATATATTATTCATAATATCTATTGTCCGTGTGTCAAATATGCAGTGTTCAACATATTGTGAGTTTCACAGCACTACGAATATGCAACAATCTATCTAATGGTGATCTAGTATTCAAACAACACAAGATTCACGCATATTTAATCAATAACACAAGAATTTACTAAATAATCGAGTCTTGAATTGTAATTAACAATTAATAATATTTATCATCCATCCAGTACAATAGAAAAACCAGCCTTGCATTTTTATAATTAAATTACACAAAAATAATTGAAAAAACCAATGTTTTGAGAACCAATCCGATCATTGACCCGAAAATGTTAACAAGACAATGATCAAAGATCGAACCGGAATTAACCCAGAATTAAAATATTAAATAAATAAATATAATTAAAACATATACTTTTAAATTATACTATTTAACATTTAATATTTATTTAGAACTTTAGTTAAAATAAATGGGCCAAACAATATTATAGTCTATGTGTGTGTTTGATGGATATTATTGAGAAAATAATGTATTTTAAATAGTGATATGATGGGCAATATGTGGTGAAAAAGTAAAGAAAAAGTTATATGATGGAAAATATTATTTATTGAAAAATGTGTGGTTGAAAATGAGTTTTGAAAGAATGTATTTTTAAAAAATGTTTGTCAAACATGGTCATATATACAAACTTTACTAAAATATGCAAAAAGCAAGTAAAAGGCAGACCACAAAAGTTGCTGCCCCTAGTCTTCTATCCTTCTCTCTCACGATGACAAATCTATGTATTTTGTCTTCTCTCTCATTTTATTTATTTCTTTAAGAAGATTTTAGATTTGACTGTGGGATGTTTTGATTTTAACTTTGTGCAAGGGCTTTGCTAAAGAGATACCGGAGCTCCGGCGACTATTAGGCAACCAGAGAAGTGGTGGCTCTCTTCTTCATTGTACTCTAAATTTTTGTTTAACAAAAATACCAACTTTGAACTCGTAAACCGCGATCGGTTCACCTGTTTTCAGTTGAACTGGACAGTTTTTCAGATTTTACATATATTTTGTTAGTATGATCAATCCAATTCCCAATTTTTCTGTCAAATCGGGCGGTCAGTCAGATTCAAGAACAATGGGAAAAAAATCCCTTGGAAATAAGAAAGATAGAAAAGTGGGTAAAATTCACGTTCTTGGCTCAAATCTTGAAATCGGACTATGAATATTCACAATTCTTGTATAATGTGCCTTGAATTGATGTATAGACGCATTCTTCACCTCCAAAATATTTAGAATATGATGAAATTTAGGTTGAATTGAGATTCAAGATAATGTGCACGAGCTTTGGTGTATATAGGATGCTGAATTATTGTTTTCCAAATTGAGTTTTTATTAGATAATAAAACAAAAATTTTTGCCCCAGAAATGACCATTGCGATCACATGGTAGAGGTCTCTTGAGGACCTCTTGACCGTGGAGTCACGAGTGCGACCATACAAGGCTAATGCTTTGCAGCCGCATGGTTCATTCAACTTTCACTTTTCTTCGTTTTAGTCTCTGAACTCTTTCACAATACAATTTTGATTCTTTTTCACTTACATTCTCATTCTTTTATCTTTCAATTGCATCCAATTAAGCTGTAGCATCTTCGATCTTCATTTTGTGGCCCGACTCAACTTTTGAATTATTGCACTTTAGTCTTCATAATTATGATTTCGCCATTTTTCTCTATTTTTAGCTTGTTTTCTCCAATTATTCATCCAATCATGAGTTTTACCTATTAAACACATATTATAACAAATTTGGTAGTATTTAATCCAAAAGAATTATAAAATCTCATTATTTAAGACCCTGAATAAGTGTAGAAAATACAATTATCAAACCCCAAACTTAAACATCAGGACAAAGAAAGCCATAACCTAACTTGAGATACACACACAATACATGCAAAAGGTTTGGCTAGGTAACCTGCCTTTTTACCTCAGGAATGAAGTCGTGATATTAAATCTACAAATAGTTTCAAGGTTGCATTACCAAAATTAAAATTCACCCTTCCAATGTAAAACTGATGGGTGTGTGTATAAAGAATCAAGCAGAACACCATGAATTCACGAGTTGTTTCATATCCGACCCTTGATGGTCAATTATGTCCTTCCATCACTCGTAAGATTCACATATCCCAAAACTTATTCTTTTTACTTTTTTCCTGTGTGTAATATAAAGTTGAATTTTCATACTTATCCTCACTTCTCTAATTTAGATGGATTTCACTAATTGCAAGTCAACACTTCAACAAACAAGAATTCTCCTATTATTTTTATTGCTTCAATCTCCAAGATTCAACTAAGCTAATAATCTTTTATCAAAAGTTAAATTCTCTGAAATAAGTGTTTGAGATTTAACCAAGATAATTGATACATCTTTTGTTTCATGTACCGGCTTTTTCAGATTTTCTAATTTTTTATTTATTTACAACATTCTCTCATTTAAACTTTCTAAATGACTCAGGTATCGAGCTTTAGGTCAATGACTCCTAAATCAGATGACTTTAGGACAACATATTTTAGACATCCTTACATACTTAATAACTCAAAGTTATAAAGGGTACGAAGAGAAGTTTTCAAATATATATATATCATTTTCTGTCTTGACTAGTGCAATACCCTTCATCAAACATCTATTCAAGCAAATCCTATTGATAATAGACTATTCACAAGATTTTTTCACATATGGAATCCACATTCATATCCATATCTTCCTACAACAGTGAAATCATCCCAAAATTATACTAAATTTGGTCAAAGAATGTATAATGCAGTATTTTAGGTCTAGCATCTAAGACCCACTATTTCAATCTAACAATATATGAATCAACTCATTCTTTCATAATGTCAACTTAATTCAAGTTTGCAAAAAAAAAAAAAAAATTAGTTTTACATAGAAAAGCATAATTTAATCTAAACAAGCAACATATTCACCGTTCATAAATCAATACACAATTTTAAATAAATTCATTATTACTGGTCAGACTAACTAACCCCACGCAATCACACAACTTTATTTTTCATAACATACAAAAAGCAAAAACTTAATATTTTTCCATCCCCAAACTTAAAATAGACATTGTCCTCGATGTCTGAAATTATAAATATGCCTATAAAGGGATGGAGAAGAAAATGAAGAAAATACTCTCCGGATTTATTAGAAGGTGGTGTTTGCTATGGCATGAAGTGCAATAGCTGGATTGTCTTCTCGATCACGTTGTCTCCTTATATGGTTTGAGTGTTCCACTATTTCATGTCCCTGAAAAATGAGGAAAAATTAAATATTAAGGATCAAATAACCTAGTACAGATAGTACTTAGCCCAAACATCTTATAAACTAATAATAAATTCAAGTGCCTAAGGGAAAACAGGGTATGGATGGTGATACCAAAATAAGAATAAACTAAACTGTCATATATCTAAAAAGCATAATAAATAAAAGGGAGAGAATATTGAATTTCCTCCTAATAAGCGCTTATTTATAGTCTTTAACTTGACTTAGTTATTTGGCTACTGATAGAGGCTTAAAAGGGAGATTTGTAACCTCATCCTTTACTTTCCACAGCTGATAATTCCCAGATGGATCATTTCTTGTACTGACCAATCCATCAATTCTATTTGTAGGGATGATTTGTATCGTCATCTCTTTCTTCTATTTCCACCTTTTGAAAATCCTCAAAAAATAGGATGGTTGCCTGGATGGAGTGTTCATGATGAAACTCTGTTGTTTATCTTTCACCATCATAATTGGCTCATTTGTTTCAAAATCCAGCAAAGCTCGACCAGTTGATAGGAATGGTCTTCCCAAGATAACTAGTATCTGATATGCTTGTTTGATGTCCAGAATGATGAAATCAACTGGGAAAATAAATTCTCCAGCCTTGATGAGCATATTTTCAACTATTCCATAGGGGTGCTTTAGTGTTCTATCATTCACTGCAGGATAATTAAAATTGCCTTTGGATCTCCCAATCCTAACTTCCTGTAAAGAGGTAAATGAATCAAATTAATACTTGCTTTAGAATCAATCAATGTATTAATATTATTTAAATTTCCTATAGAGCCTGGGTCTTTCAGTTTGGGTGGGAGCCCGCGCTACATGATTACACTGCATTCTTCAATTAAGGCCACTCTTTCACGTTCGGGGAAGGTTTCTCTTCTTTGTCAACACCTCATTCAGAAACTTGGAATAATTTGGGATTTGAAAGATCGCTTTAGTGAAAAGAATGTTGACATGAAAATTTTCAAGATTTTCAAGAATTATGTGAATTGCCTCTCCAACTTAGTGTTTTGCAACCTTTGAGGAAATATGACTGAAGTTGTGAGTTAATTGACACGAATGACTGCCTTAACCTATGGGCCATCTGAAAGCTTTTGTTGCTCATTCTTTGTTGATTTTTCAAACTGCTTCTCTTGTTTCTTACCCATGGTAGGTACCTAATCACTCTCAGTCTCTTTTCTCCTTGCACTGATCTCTGGTAACTGAACATCACTTCTAGTTGTGATGGGATAAACATGTTTCTCTTTTGGTTGCCTTTAGAGCCTTTGAAAGAATGAGATAGGTGGCATGTAAATTTGGTCACATGGAACAAATTTGATTCCTGGCGAATAGTCCATGTCCCTTTCTATAGCTGTGACAGCCAATACCTGCTCTCGTAGGTTCTTCTCTATATCATTAGGTAAGGTATCATGTGATCTATTGGATAATACAACTACAATTTGCCCTACCTGATTATTTAATTTTGAATAGATGCTTGCTGATTCTGGATTAAAGTCTTAGTCTTGGCGATGTACTTAACAAGTAGATTCTCCAAGGATGCTCTATTCTCTTGTTGCTGAGTTTCTGAAAGATTGCTTTTGGACATTTGTTGAAAATCGGAAGATAGTTGTTAGGGTAGAGTTTGTTCTATTTACTTTGGAAGTTTTGTGCATAACCGACCTTAACAAGTTGAACCATGTGAGTAGAAGTTAGAGGACAACTGACAGTAATATGATCTATCCCACAACTTGCACAATTCGGTGGTCATTGATGTACCATGTAACAGATTGGGATAAGTTGTAAGCTTCTTCGTTATTGCCTCCACCGATAATGCTATCGTTGTCACTGCATCTATGTTATGCATACATGCTGTTTTTTTGGGAAGTCCCTCTTGATCGGCCAATTAGCCTGATTTTTAGCAATCTTTTCATAAATGTTGAATGCATCATCAATCTCCTTCATCATAACTGAACCCGCCTGCTAAAGTATGTGCCATGTTGCAAAATTTAGGGCATAGTCCATAGTAGAGAAGATATACATGCGCCGCTTAGAAAGTGTCAATTTTTGAACACTTCCTAAATGCGCTATTGAACCTCTCCTATGCCTCGGATATGTCTCAAGATTCATCTGTTTGAAAGTATACACTTCATTCTGAATTTGATGTACTCGAGATGGCAGAAAGAACTTTATAGTGAATTTCTATACTATATCATTCCACGATACGATACTTTCGACAGGTAATGAGTAGAGCCATGCTTTTTCGCCCTCTTTCAGGGTGTGAGGGATATGTTGACATCCCTTCATGACTGATAACTTCGTACAACGTGAGAAAAGCTTGAATATGTTCATGTGTATTTTCTATAGCTTTCCCGAAGAACTTGATATCATGAAGATTTTGAAAGAAATTGATGACATCTAGTCAAATGTGGAAGTTAATATGTCCGAATGGTGGGTAGATGATAAGAGGTAGTAGTGGTACATGCATTACGTTCACATAATTTCCTACTAATATTCGGCCCTTGTTGGAAATAGGTATTTGTGGAGCTGGTGGTGGTTGTTGAATTGGATCTCGAATCTGATCCTGATTTTTAACCATTGTCCTTGTTTCTCTTTGTTCATGATCCTGATTTTCAACCATTGCCCTTATTTCTCTTTGCTCTCTTCTATGTTATTTGAATCTAATAGTAGGAACTCGATTTCTTCAGAATCTTGCATAAATTGTTGACATCCTGAAAGAAGTTAAATAGAAAGANCTATGTTATTTGAATCTAATAGTAGGAACTCGATTTCTTCAGAATCTTGCATAAATTGTTGACATCCTGAAAGAAGTTAAATAGAAAGAAATTAGGTAGTGATATGTGTACACTAAAACAAACAAACAAAAAAAAAAAGTAAAATATCGAATCTAGTATAAACTAATAAACTAAAATTAAAACCGTTATTCTCCAATAATTGCGTCAAAAACTTGTTCGTACGAAACCTACAAGCGTATGGAATCATTGACAATAGTTAAAGTGAGTTTAGAATTATCGTCCCACGATGCATAATGTTTAATAATAGTGTATTAGCTATTACCAAATTTGATAAATGTAGTAACATAAAATGGATGATTTGTTGTGATTTATACTAATTCTAATCAAGAAAGAAATTAAAATATGGTTTTAATCAAATACATGATGAATGTGTTGAATTTCTAAATCCCCCTATTACTGCTATTTCCAATTCTGGTCTAAAAATAGTATTCTTTTTCTAATATTAATGATAATCAATAATTCAATATATTTACTGCTATTTTCAGTCATTGCCCTTGTTTCTCTTTGTTCTCTTCTACATTGTCTAGAATGTTCTTTCGATCTTGGGATCCAATAGTAGGAGTTCGATTTCTTCATAATTTTGCATAACCTGTTGACAACCTAAAAGAAGTGAAACACAATGAAATTAGGTAGTGATATGAATGACCTAAGCAAAAAAAAAAAAAATATATATATATATATATAAACTAACATATTAAAATAAAAATCGTTATTCCCCGACAATGACGTCAAAAATTTATTCACACGAAACCCGCAAGCGTACGAGATAGTTGACAATAATAGTTAAAGTGAGTTTAGAGTAATCATCCTACAATGAATAATGGTTAATAATTGTGTATATTTTCCTCAAAAAATGCTGCCAACAGATATCGGACCCACTCGTGCATGGGCAATCTAAATTCCAATACGTAAAAGTAGATCAACGGTAAAGATCACTCCAAGATTGGACGTGGAAAAAGCTCAACAACACGAGACGTTTCCGTTCGAATTCCGGCGAGATATCCGGGACACGATTGTGTAATAATAATAATCAATCGTTAAGAACTAGATCTGAAATTGTTATGAACTAATGAGAGAACAAAATATATTGCTGCGAGTGTTTAAAGTTGCATTAGTTTTTACATGTTACATGGTATGAGTATTTATAGTATTACAAATGAAATAGTGACCCATGAATCAAATTACACGTGGCCTCATCTCTTCGGTTGAGGCGTCACTTCCTAGCTATCACCTTGACATTCCTATCATTTCAAAGCAATAAATGCCCTTACATTGATAAAACAAGACATAAGTTCACTTTTTACAAATGTCACATCAATAATTCGTACAAAAATCTTCATCATGAGTAAATCCTTGCACGTGGGCCGTTACGAGCTGTAGAGCCTCCGATCCAAGAGGTACCTTAGAGTTACTTGGACCTAGGCTGAACAACGGAGCCTCGGATAGAGGGCCTCGGAGTAACACGGGCCTTGGTATAAATGTCTGCTATTATCCTAGAGGGCTTTTTAACATTTGAAAATGCGAGGGCGTTTTGTATGCTTATTTATAGTTAGTTGTATTTTCTTTTTCCATTCTTTTTCTCTCTTTTGTCAACAGTTAACCCATCACAACCCAACGTCTCAGCCTAAGCCCCGTTTGGCCTCCATTATTTTGCATTAAATTATAATTTCTCTAATAAAATAATATTACACGTAAATTCAAAAACTTTTCCTTCTTTAATTATACATTCTCAAAATAATTATTATTTCTATCATTATAATATGGAATAATGGAGGCCAAACAAGCACTAAGAGGCATGTTTGAGCCCTATTATTTTTGCAAATAATGCATTTTTGAATTGCCATTGATATAGAATGTGTGGTTAAAAAATAAGATAAAATTTTGGGTTTGCGTCTAATATTATTTTGTTGAAAAATGTGTATATTTGCGACGACAACAGTGACACTAGGAGACATTATTCGACTTTCCTTTATTTTCACGTCTCTTCAAGATAGAATTTTGTTTCCAACAAAGTCGTGGTTTTAACATAAATATGAGTGTAAATTTCTACAAGGACCAATTGTACAAGGAAATTAAAACACAAGGGAACTATATTTTTTTTTTTTCAAAAAGTTGAAAC
>CAIGRP010003928.1:0-15193 GCA_903798385.1 Fraxinus cuspidata
TAAGTCAATAATTGAGATTTTAAGTAAAAGTTGTATTGCATAATCCACAGTGAGCACTGATCTGATTAAAATCATCTATTGGACAAGAATCTAAGATCGAAGCATGTCTATTTTTCAAAGAATCCTAAGTCCCACCGACGTGTACGAGTTGAAGATTTTTTTATCTTTCAAAATTTATTTTAATGTAAAGTAAGGATTACTTTTGGAAAAAGTAAATTATTTAAATATATTTGTAGTTAAAATTACTTATAAGTATCTTACCATATTTTTAAGACGTAACTAAATTCTCGCAACATTTATATCCAATTACTCAATTATTATTTTTCTTCTTCCTCTTCTACCCTTACTTTGACAATGTTTGTGAGTAACTATAATGAGACTATAACAAAGGGAATAATGAGTCTCACGAAGTGTGCGGCTACTAAGTGGGTAATAGTTGTGAATTTCTAAAGAACACTAGTAAGGTTAGGGTTCGATGGAATCTACGCATGCAATAGAACTGAGTCAATTGACTAAGTTTGGTAATTATTGAGATCATTGAATGATGAGTTTGATCAAGAAGTAGAGCAAAAGGCACTTATCATCAAGTATAAGAACACGACTTCATTCTTGTCATTATCTACTTAGGCATTCATCTGACCTAATGAAAACATCATGACAACTTAGGCATTTGGTGATGGTGGTGACAAGATTTGAATTCATGACATTTTGCTTGTTGTCACATTATGATAGAGCACTTGATCTAAAAGATTCAAAGGTTCGAGAGAGCCACGAGTATGTTATTTAAATCTTTTCAAATTTTCTCTATATTGAGATAGCTATTAATCAATTAACTGTAATTTTTTTGACTCAAACAATATCACGTAAGTCCACAAAAGCTTCATTTTACAAGAGCAATAGATTGAACGAAGTGATAGGGAGCATTCATGTTGCATAAACCTAAGGGAACTTCAATATACAATCATGATGAATCCCATTGAAGCATGTTCTAAAAGAGATCTACGGGGTTTTAAACCCTTCAAATCATTCAAATGTTTTTATAAATTGGTGTTTGAGATGAAGTTATCGTGTCATAATTAGATGGAAAATATGAGAAATTCGTTAGTTTTAACGACATGTCATCAAATCCGTTACATCATTTCACAACACCCAAACAAAGTGCATTGATGGTTGTTAAATTAAAGTGAAGTGACTCAAATAGCTACAAAATTGTAACTCAACAACCCAATTGCAATTGTAGTAAAAGTTGAATAATCATCGATACATTCTCGTAAATTACAACCCTTGCAAACTTTAGTTTTAATTGTCACCTTAACAAATCTATTATAATTTTTGTTACGTAAACAATGACGCATACTCATGAAACACATCTTTGCGATTAGTACTCAAAGAACCCCCCGACACTCCATACAAAGCAAGCAAATGTTGGGGATGAATGCTTGCACAATGACCTCAATTCTCGTTAGAGGTCGAACCAATGATATCTTCTCTCTAATTATTAATTATTTTCCATGTTTGAGTTTCTTAAATTTATAATTTAAATTGATTAAATTTTAATTTCAACTCTACATTTTCATAGAATTCACAATTATTATACACGTCTGTTATTAATTTCCATCTAACTTACCATCCCAAACTAGGTCCACAAGTGTCCTCAATTTGCAGAAAAAACAAACCAAATGTTTGCTTTTTCACTCCATTAATTGCAAGAGCCAAAATCCAAACACAGTTTTTTAATTAATTGAACAGAATTTTTACTCCAAGGATAATCAGCACACCAAATCCCATCAATCAAACCAGTCAATCAAATTCAAATAAACCCAAAGGCATTAATCCAACGGTTAATAACCTGCCAAGTCATATCAGATTTTGTCCTGTCAAATCAGAATACATTTCCCACCAATCATTTTACACTTTACCACTATTTTATGACATTGCATGTAAACAAAATATCAGTTCTGTCTGCACAGGCTACGTTGGCATGCTTGAGGATCAAGTCCATTATTTTGAAAATACATTTCTTAAAATTATATCGTCTGTACATTATTTTTTATTGTACCACATGATAACACGTTATTTGACAGTTTAAGAAAATAAATAATTTTTCACATATCAAATCAAGCCAACTTGAATGCTGTCAAGTGATGTATACTCTTGATGTACAAATTAGGGTTGGATGAAACCCTTGAACTCAAACCGAACCAAGCGATTCTTCTTAATGATATCCGAATCGAGAACCGAAGAATTTGGTTCGGTTCTAGACCAAGAGCCAAAAAACTGAATCTTCCTAATTTTTTTATTTTAAATAAGTTGAATAATTTTATTTTTTTTTAAATAAATATGCTAGCTAATTAATTTAACCCTAACCCAAAATATGATTTTCCTATTTTTAATTTCAAGCCCATACCTAACTTAATCAAATTTAACCAAGTGGTTCTTCTTAATGGATATCCGAATCGAGAAATCGACGGGTTCGGTTATCGGTTCAGACCAAGAGCCGAAGAACCGAATCTCTAATTTTTTTTGTCTTAAATAAATTGAATTATTTTATTTTTTTCTAAATAAATATGCTAACTAATTTATTTAACTCAAATCCAAAATATGATTTTCCTATTTCTAATTTCAAGCTCAAACCCAACTTAATCAAATTGATTTTAAGTTTTATCGAAATCTCTTATTTTATCATAGTGCCGTTATGGAGAAATCAAATTGGAAGCTTGCATATGCCTCTCTTATTATTGTGAGCTCACTATCTTTCTCTTCCTATGATTTTAACAACCAAATCTATGAAAAACTCAATAAAGATAGGCACAAAAGATATCGTAGTGGAATTACGTTATTTTGTAAGAGCTAAAATGAACATATCATTAGTTGATTTAATATAACGTTGTTGTAAATATTAAAAAACTAATTATTGTACGGAACTCAGAATTGAGTGGAACCGAACTCAAAGGTTCCATAATTAAATCTTGACTCGAGATTCTACTTATTAAATACTCGAAGATTCGGGTTCGATTCGGTTCAGTTCTCTTTAAAATCGAACTGAATCGAACCATACCCAATCATAGTACAAATGACTTAACTCATAAATTTTAGAATATTATTACATAAAACTATTTAAATATCTTATTAAGTCCATGTCTCCCATTTTTCCTAATTATTTCTAAACTTATTTTGAAATACACATTTTATGTAGTCCATAAATTTTATAAAGTTTTATCAAAATCTACTAAAATTTAATTTTTAACTAAACTAAACATGTGCTAAATTTAACAGTCACGCTGACAAGGACGCTAAAATTATTGAAAGAATCTAGTAAAAACATCCCGAATACACTAAATTGAAGTAGAGTAAGTTCAATGAGATTTCGGTAAAAATTAACTCAACCATATGTATTTTATTAGGAAATTGATCAACTTTACATGCCAATTGTCACCACCTTTAAATAAATAATGATAACATACTTTAAATAAAATTATAATTTTATGAAAATGGTGCATGCATCGCACTTTTAGTTAAAAACTTGAACATTAACGATTTAAATGGAGCATGGATAGACAAATTTGAGTTCTCAAGGGGAACAGACTCTCCAATCAAGGATTCAACTTTCAAGTCCCCATCTTGTATGTGATCACGTGCCTAGCAAATGGCTAAACATTTGACCAACAAAAAAAAAAGGGAATCAAAACATTAATGGATTTGATTTGCCCCCAAGAAAAGCCAACATATTAATTGACACCCTTAGCCTGAGACTGAGGCAATGTTCACTCAAAGATTCATTAATGCATCGCAAGCTACTTCTTAAATGACTTGAGATTTTTGCTTTTCTTTTAGGCAAACTAGCACTCGCTGAACCATGCTCCTAACATGTTTGGCTAAAGTTTAAAAGTATCAAAAAGTTACTTTTAAGTATATTCTTATTTTCAAACCAGTTCTAAAGCATACTTTTTTTTCTTAATGCCAAGTACAAAGCTTATTTATTTTGAAAGTAGCTCACCTTAAGTACATAGATGTTAAATGAGGCAAGTCTCGCAACTCCCTTGCACGTTTACAAAGTTGCATATTACTTTCAATTTGACAAATTGGTTCGTGAGGTAATGTGTGCCAACGAGCAAAGCGTATGCTCAAATCACTACTTGACTCGTGCTCGCAGCTCGACTCGCTAGTGGGGCATTCGAGCCGACAAGCAGTTCATCCCACTCACACCCTTAAGCATTTGTAGATCTCTTTGATTGTTGAAAAGTGGAAATAGTCTAAATCAATGAAATGAACCACGATTAACATTGCACATGACCCAATTAATACAACTCAAAGTCCTTGACAGTTATAACTTATTTTCAATTTTATTCTATTAAAATGTTAAAATTTACCTTTTCAC
The DNA here is from genome assembly GCA_903798385.1 of Fraxinus cuspidata. Lineage (NCBI taxonomy): Eukaryota > Viridiplantae > Streptophyta > Magnoliopsida > Lamiales > Oleaceae > Fraxinus > Fraxinus cuspidata. The sequence continues at coordinate 4,379 of CAIGRP010003928.1, forward strand.
TTATAAGGTTTTGAAGCTTCGCCAAACATGCACTGAGTCTCATAATGAATCTTGAAAACGCCAGTAAGGCAATGGAGTTTTCAAGCATTAAATAAATAAAGTGAGAACCCCACAGTCTTGGTAATTGAAAGCCACCGCACAGCAATCCATGGTCAAAACGATTTTTCCAGCACAATTTCTTCATTTTTTTATAGTTAAAACACATTTATCTATAAACCAAACCCCATTAGGGATTTCCACTAAAAAAGGGGGCAGATAATAAAAATATTAAGAATCACCACAAAATTCTGAAGATAATTTGTACAATAATAGAAAGGTCACCACCCAAAAATCTGACTTACAGAGATTTTTTTAAAGCAAATCACACGCCCCCAAAAAAAGGAAAATTAACGCCAAATACCAAAGCTAGAAGGATAAGAAGAGAACACGCTGAAATCCATAGGGTACCCTTAGATGCTAAGAAGATCTGGTGGTGGTGGTGGTGATTGTGGTGGTTGAGGCTGATGGTCTTTTGGGTCCTTAGGTGACTCTAAAGTCGATATAGGTGGAGGGGACTCCGTGGTGGCTGAGTTTCCCGGTTTAGTGCTCGGCAGTTTAGGAAGCTCGGAGAGTATTTGTACTACTTCACGCATGGTGGGGCGTTCCACGGCCTGTTCTTCGACGCAAAGCATTGCAACGTAGAATACGTGCATCACCTCATGGAGGGGAACAGTAGGGAGTCTTGGGTCGAGAATTTTGAGCACACTTTCCTTGTTCCCATCAGTCATTTTCCGAACCCATTGTACTATATCGACACCATCACCAAACTCCCCGACTGGTTTTCGACCAGTTACGAGTTCTAAGAGAACTACGCCAAAGCTGTATACATCACTCTTCTCATCAACCTTGAGTGTGTAGGCATACTCTGGAAAGTGCAAGATATTAGTAAGTGAAGAAGATTCAGTAAATTGCAAACAGTTTTCAACTATCACTTTAATAACTAATCTAAAACAAGAAACTGCTACATGCAGAAACAACAATTTTTTTGGGAGCCATTAAGTACTGACAGAAGATATAACCATATAAATTAAAGGCTCAGTCAAGTGCCAATAGTTCAGAAGAATAGCCCCCCATTTGTTAGCATTGAATTTTGCCATTGAAAACGTTCCATAACTCCCAACTGGATTGGTAACGAAGTAGTTTAATCTTGATGTATCGTTTTTACGTCGCAATTAGAATGGTTATGGAGTCATCTGATCTTGATGTATCGTTTTTACATATCATGGTCAAACACAAATAGAAATCTGCTATCATTAAGGCCGTCTTTCAAAATTCCAAAATAAAACATATCCATAACAAAAATTTCAAGTTGAAACTGGTTGGAATTTTTTTTAATATTAGGTTGCCGGAGACAGACTATATTCATGTTGACCTGCAACTAATTTAAAATGGTAGTTGAATCATGAATGCAAATGACCATGAAAGAGACTGATAGTTACAAAAAAACTTAGTTTCAACTTCTACACTTATTGCGTTAAACAGGAACATGCGCCACAACAAAATGAAGAAACAAACAAATATCTCTACCTAATTAAGCTCTATTACCAGTCAAAAGTGAGTGAGAGAATCCAGTAAAATGAATAAATGCAAATGCCAAACATGTAATTATCACCAAATAGCATTAGATTCACATACTTCTAATTATTTGAAAATTTGAATGTAGTGACCATACCTGGAGCAATGTACCCATAAGAACCGGCAATAGCCGACATGCACTCCGATGTTCCTGAATCTTGCAAGAACTTGGCTAGTCCAAAATCAGCTACATGAGCTTCAAAACTCGAATCCAGAAGGATATTGTTCGATTTAACATCACGATGAACAATCAACGGTGAGCAATCATGATGAAGATAACAAAGGCCTTTTGCAGCCTCCATGGCAATATTGTACCTTGTATCCCAATGCAAATGACCTCCTTTCTTGCTATGAAGCATTTCTCCCAAGCTCCCATTAGGCATGTACTCGTAAACCAAAAGATTTGTTTCATGATTTGAACAGAAACCCAATAATCTAACAATGTGCCTGTGCCTAATCCTCCCTAGAGTCTGTATCTCGGCATTGAACCCGTGATCGTGCGAGGAACCACGACTCATCACTGGTAACCTTTTCACAGCAACCTCTTCACCATTAGGCATTACACCTTTGTAAACAATACCTGCACCTCCTTTCCCAATAATATTATCCTCCTTCAAACAATCCAAAACATCATCACTAGTAAAATCCAAACGCTGGAAAGCTGTAAGCTTCCAGGCTCGGGCTTCACTGGCCTTTTTCAATGACCGTGCCTTGATAATTGCTGCCACAGCAAACACAATTGAACAAAGAAGCAACCCAATTACAAGCAAAAGCTTCATGGAAGGAGAGAAAGTCCCCTTCTCATGCGGCCTTTGGACTCCATTAACATAGCCGGCTTTGCAAGGCCCCAAATATGGGCCGCAAAGACCTGGATTGCCCAAAAATGATGTGTAATTGAAGTAACTGAACTGACCATTTCCAGGAACCAAACCAGACAAATTGTTATACGAAAAATCAACAGCAGTTAAACTCTGCATGCTTGATATTGATACAGGAATGCTCCCAACCAAATGATTTCTCGACAAATTCAAGTAGTTCAAAATCCTCATAGTAGTTAACTCAGTTGGTATATCACCTGAAAGTTGGTTCCGGCTGAGATCAACAAAGGTCAAGACCTTACACTGACTTATCTGCGGGGCGATAGGGCCCGAAAAACTGTTGTGACTGAAGTCCATCTTTGACAGCTGCTGCAATTTCCCAATTTCGGCTGGAATCTGCCCAGTAAACTTGTTCCCATCAATCAATAGCTTCTGAATGCCAGAAAAGTTACCAATGCTCGGGGGCAACGGCCCGGTGAGATGATTGTTAGATAGACTAATTTGCCCAAGACTTGTTGACAATTTTTCAGTCTCTGGGAAAGTACCAGATAAAAGATTATCTTGAAGCTCAACCTGAGTTAGCTTAGGCAAGCTCAAAAGCCCTTTTGGAATGGACCCATTGAGATAGTTCTCACCCATTCTTACTCGACTCAGTGACTCGCACTGACCCAAGGATTCCGGGATTGGACCAAACAAGAAGTTCCCCAATGTAATCAATGTTTGAAGCTTATTGCCAAAACACAAATAGGGTGGCAAATTTCCAGTTAATTTGTTGGAACTAACATCTACTTCCTGCAGATTGCCATTGGTCCCTAGATTTTGAGGAATGCTTCCAGTGAAGTTGTTTTCCCATAGCTGTAACACCTCCAGCTCCGGTAACTCCCCGATGAACTCCGGTATCGACCCGGTGAGCTTATTCCTGAAAAGATTTAAGAGGGTCAGATTTTTCAGCTCGGAAAATGCCGGTGGTATTTCACCTGAAAGCATGTTGTTCGATAGATCCATTGATTTTAAGCTTTTCAAATTGCCAATCTCGGGAGTTAAGGACCCAGAAAGTCCATTCACTTGAAGAAATAGTGTGTCCAGATTCTGTAACCTCCAAATTTCAGCCGGAATCTCACCGGAAAGTCCACAGTTGGCGGCATCAAATCTTACTAGCTGGGACAAATTTCCGATTTCTTTGGGTAGTCCACCAGAAAATGTGTTGAAGTACCCAATATAGAGCTCCTTAAGCCGAGTCAGGTTCCCGAGCTCTTTTGGGATTTCTCCCGTGAGTTCGTTGCCGGAAACTGCGAGATATTCGAGATTAGGGAACGTGCCATACTCCGGCGGGATCAGACCTGTGAAGAAATTTCCTCCAAGATGTAAATGGCGAAGATTAGTTAGCAAATGTAATTCAGTTGGAATGACATCTGTCATATTATTGTTGTAAATATCAAGAACTTGAAGGTTTTTCAAGCGGGCAAGCTCTTTGGGGAAGTTAAGATTGTAGATATTGTTGGAGAGATTAAGGTAATGGAGGTTCCAAATGTTGGAGATTTCAGGTGGGATGCGGCCAGAGAGGCTATTATTGGCTGTGGAGAGGTTGAGGAGGAACCGTAAGTGGCCAACGGCGGAGGAGAGAGTTCCAGTGAGGCCTAAGTTTGATATATCTACGGCGGTGACATGGCGGCCGGAGGCGTCGCAAGTGACGCCTTTCCAAGTGCAATGGCTGGTGGAAGTGTTCCAGGAGGCCAGAGAGGAAAGTGGGTCATCAGTGATGGCGGATTTGATAGAGAGTAGGGCGTCGGATTCCGTCATGCGAGGGGGTCTAGCGGCGGCGGAACGGCGGAGCTGGAGGAGAACGACAAGTAGGAGGAGGACACGCATTTTGTATTTTTTCCCTTGGTTTGGTGTTTTCCTCTGTGTTAAAGGAGCTTTGCGCTTTGGGGGTGGATTTGGTGGGAAGAAAAGTAAGGGGGAAAGGAAATGAGGGAGGAAAGTTGGAAAAATTTTACCCGAAGTCACCCAACTAATAGTATTGATTCGTAAAGTCGTTAAGGTTTCACTTGTTTCAATTTGATCACTCAATTTACATTTTATTTTGTTTTAGTTTGATTGTTCAATATGTTATCACAAACCAACTTAACGGTTAGAGTAATACTATTTAGTACTATTGGTGTTTAACACCAAATTAAATAACAATATTTTATGATATTAATTTTATTTTTTCAAATGTCAAAAAATGCAAATATTGATTTTACGGCTTGTTTATTGTAGTGAATTATCTTTGGTTTATGGCTTTATGGGACACATATTTGAAATCGACTTAAACTCTTGACAACTGAATTATATTTGAAATCGACTTAAACTCTTGACAACTGAATTATCTTTGGTTTATGGCTTTCTGGGACACATATTTGAAATCGACTTAAACTCTTGACAACTTGAGAAATAGTATCAACTCGAGAAATAGTATCAACTCTTTTAATTTCTTATAAAGAGTGTTTGCTCGAAAACGTTGTCATGTTAAAGACGTGACTAACAAATTCATCAGCATCAAAAACCCATTCTAGGAAATCAAACTCATAAAGAATTACACAAATGGTCCCTAACCTACGAGGTTTGTGCAATGATCCCTAGTCTTTGTATCTCGAAGCAAACGTCTCTAACCTTCCACTTAATGGGCGAATTTGATCCTTTTGGATAGTTTTAATCCAATTGACCTTTAAAAGGTCAAACTTTATGAAAAAAAGATTAAAATGTCCTTACTTTTAGTTAATAAATAAAATAAATAAATGAGAAAGAAATATTAAAAAATATGAAAACGAAAAAACAACTTATTCTACCAACCAACTCAGCCATGTCAACGAGTCAAGTCGAGCCAATGAGCCGAAACTTGAAGATCGGGCTCGGTTCGAGTAAAAAAAGTCCGAACTTTTTTTTTGCCCGAATCGAGTTGAGTCGGCTCGTTTTTTTTTCCCTTCGTGTCAAATCTAAATTTGTTTCTTAAAAAGTTTAAAACTTGTACAAAATAAAAGTTAAAACCCTCATCCTTTATTCGGGTTTTGGACTAGCTACAATTATCGTATGCGGAATATTTTATAACTATCTGCAACGTGCATGCATATACTTTGTTTGAATTTTTATTTTATTTTTTCCTTCCTACAGGCTACAGGTGCTGTTTTCAATTTTTTTTTTATTTTAAACGGGCTTGACTCGTCCGGGTCGGCCCGTGTTGCTCGACAAACCACAGGGTCAGCTTGGGCTTTTCCGAGCCAAGCCACGGGCGGCTCAAGCCGGCGAGCCATTTTGTCATTCATAAACTAACCTCCAATAAAAGAATCTCTAATACAACTAAAATAGAATGTAATTAATAAAGTCATCTTAATACAAGTAGACACGAGTGCGTTAAGATGACATAGTAGAAAAAATAATAGATATCAAAACACTTTCAATCTACATGACATTGTTGCCTATAAGTCAAAGCTTAGGTTTAAATTTGGTTTCTAATGCATACTCTATATTGTTAAATAACAAGCGTATTTTACTCACGAGTTTTATTCTATTTTTAACTTTATTATAAGCTAGATTTTATGAGTTTTGAACGTTTTTAATATGTTTGTTAATGATATTTTGTAGGAATGGTGAGATGAAGCAAATCATGGAGAGAAAATAGGGAAACAAGGCTATTGGCATGTTTTGAAGAGAAAAGATGCAAAAACGGAGCAACAGAGTAAATCACGTCATTAATTGAAGCAAGAATGACACCCAAGCACCACGAACGTAGGATGGCTAGGCGCCACAGAAACACAGCATGAAGCAGAATTATGGAGCTGTGGTGCCACATATCAGGCGAAGCAGCGTCATCACACATATTGACGCGACGTTGCGGTGCCACATCCCAGGTGTCGTGGCGCCTGAGGATGAAGGAACATCATTTTTTTCCGGTCCAATTTTGAGCCCACAAGAAACCCCACATGCATACAACCGTGGGAAGGAGTATAAATACAAATTTTTGACACTTTTGAGGGGGTTGTACCCGTTGAGAGAGGAAATACAACTAGAGAATGAAGAGTGCAATTAAAGGGAGAAAAATATAAAGAAATTCAAATTTTGAAGTATTGATTGAAAGAGGAATTAGATTTTCATGCAAGATTAATTTTTTTTACATCTTTATTCAAATCCTGATTTTCAATAACAATTTCTTATTTTTATTTCTGCATTATGAGTAATTAAAATTTATATTAAGGAGAACAATGTGATTTACTTAGGACCATTTATTTCTTTTATTCAAGATTCTTGTTATTTTAAATGCATATGTTGATTTTACTATAAGTTTAATGTATTAAACTACTTGATTACTAATATGATAAATTTGTAAATCTTTTACGAATCGAGAGATGAGTTTGAGATTTATACCATATAGTAAAATCCGGTAAATTAATGTGACGTATAAGATATTTATATTAATTATTGCGATCAATATATAAATTCTTAGAACCATTATTTCGTTTAACTAAGGTGATTCNACTATAAGTTTAATGTATTAAACTACTTGATTACTAATATGATAAATTTGTAAATCTTTTACGAATCGAGAGATGAGTTTGAGATTTATACCATATAGTAAAATCCGGTAAATTAATGTGACGTATAAGATATTTATATTAATTATTGCGATCAATATATAAATTCTTAGAACCATTATTTCGTTTAACTAAGGTGATTCGCATAGTGATATGAGATTGCATTAGTTAAATAAGCTCAACGATAACTCAAGAGGGGAAAATAGAATATAATAAAAGAATTTGATCGAACGGCAAATTAGACCATTCAATCTTGAATTAAGATTTAAATGTGATTAATTAGTGAAATTATTTTGCCTTAATATCTGTTCATTATTTGACTTCTCAATCAATATTGATGTGCATTCACTTCTTTTCAATTAGTTAGATTAAAAATCACAATAAATCATGATTCTTTATTTGTTTTCTTCAAATAGTAGTTAAACATAGTGAATTAAGTATTAAAATCTAGTTTTCGTGGGAACGATAATTTGAACTCAAATGTCCATTATATTACTTGTACGATATCATACACTTACGATATAGAAAACGCAATATTAAACATGTTTTTTTTCTTAAAATAATAACAAAATCATATTTAAATCTACGTATGAAAATATAAATTTTGTTGAGCCTAAGTATCTAACACAACTACAGGGAAAATAAATTTTTTAGTCCCTATTAACTTTTACTAAAGTCAATTTTTTAAACAAATTCCTAGTTTGCTTAATATGACATAATATATTAAGATGCACGGAGATGCTATTACGAGATATTGGTTGGCATGATGAATTGATTTTTCTTTTTCTTTTCTTTATTCAATTAAAGTGAGGGCACTTTTTATATCAAAAGTCTGACATTTAAACGGGCAATTGAATGAAAAACATAAAATTGACCAATTGTATCATTAAGTGAAAGATTAAGGATACTCGTGTCAAGAATTGAAGTTTAGGAACCATTTGCACAGCAACCCCATAAGTTCGGGATCATTTGCACCAAAGCCCCTAAAGAATCATGTCTCGTTTATAATTCATGATAAAATACTATTTATAAATTACAAAATTTAAGTCATGATCAGAACTTTTTCATGTAAATTCCTTTCAAAAAAAGCAAATAAAATGTTGAAAAAAGCTGTAGGTATAGGATTTTTGGTCAGAAAATACAGGGTGCTGAAGTGACAGCATCCTATTCGTCTGTTTATCTTTTTTTTTTTCCTTCCAATGAAAACGTGCAAAGTGTATTTTTTATTTTTTTTGTTGATTTTATGTAAATAATTTTCCTGTACTGATAGACTGGTTCTAAATTATTTCCCCCAAATTTCAATTTTTTTTACTAAAATTTGGAAAAATTCAAAGAGAGTCTAATACTGCCAAAATAAAGTTTAAAGAGAGAGTAAATATGTCAGTGTAACAGCAACGAATGTGGTTTGTTGGGATAAAGTTGGTCAAAATAAGGTTGACTGCATGGAGACATGCGATAAGTGCCGCTTTCGCAGTACCCCACATCCCAACTTTTTTGTAATTTGCCCAAAACTTTTACTTCATTATCAATTTTGCCCTCTTAATATCATCAAAATTACTATATAATATTCATAGCCATAGGGTCTACACGAAACAAGCCACAAAAGAATATTTAGGTTTTTAATGTTTTTATAAATTAGCACAAGATTTTAATATTTTTATTAAGTAATTCGGACAACAAGATTATGTTCTTCGTCATTGCCCTGTTTACTATTTAGGATATGTGAAGGCGCAAAAATTTGCCATCTCTAGTTTTTTCATAGTGACGATCAATTGAGAGTCGAAGTAGTTTAATCTTTTTCACTAGAAATAAATTCAAGAGAGAAAAGAGGTTGCCCCAAAAATCCAAGTTCATATCTGCCATAGTGATGGAGTATGCAAAACTTAATTGTCTATTTTGATGACCCACCAACCCGATTGACCCCGTTATTATAATGATTAAAATTTAAAGAGGTGTTGAGCTATTTTTCAATTCTCGATCCAATGGTTGTTCCTTTCTAAATTGTAACAATTTTATGTTTTTCTAAAGAATTACTTATTGTCTATGAATAGTTTGGGGATGTTCTCTCCTTGTTTCAATTTTTAGTTTTGCGTTTATTTTTTGTTTTGTATTTTGAGTGTTCATTTTGAGATGGCTGAAAACGCGTTCTTTTTGTAATTTTGAAAAAAAAAAATGAAGTTTTAACTGAAAACAACCAAAACAACTTTTTTGACATTTTTCGTTTTCTTTATAAATTTTAAACTCGTTTTTGGAGATTCATTTATAAAAATAGGTAAGTAAACGTGTTTTCAGTGTTTTCGAAAATTGAAAATTAAAAATGGCTTGAAAATAACAAAGAGAGACCCTTATTTTTCGTCCACATTTTTCATGCAATTTCTCATCTCTCACGCAACATTCCTTTTTCATTTGTGACTTTTATAATCATAGTAAATTCTCAGAAATTAAAAGAAAATAAAACAAAATACAGAGGGGTACACCTACTTGACCTGCAATATAGCATGTCAATGGGCTGATCCTCGTGTTTGGAAGACGGTCCATGTCTTGCTTGCACCGCATTTTCAGATGTGCAAGTTCAAATCTATAACGGGTCTGAATCGAGTCTTGTTGTGACAGATCGATTGAGTACGATACCCATTTTGATACTTCTAAAATGAGAGTGTATAATTAACTAGTTAAAAAAGTACTAATCACCAATTTATACATTTATTTTACTTTAATAACCTAATTTTTTATTCTAAAGTAGTTGGTAATCTTTTGATTCCGTCCTTCGTTTCTACCACCACTGTTATTGCAACCACCACCACATGGGCATTATTGTTAATTCAATGAAAAAATAAAAGTTTAATGAATAATTTAAATAATTTCGACAACTAAGACTAACCTTATTTTTAACCCAATGATTAAACCTTACTCAAACCAACTTGTGCGGTCTAAATTTTATAAAAACCTAAGAACGTGAGGTTTACCGATTTAAACAAGCTCGAGTTTCTTGAGATTTAAATGAAACATTTAAGATGGATTTATGAATTGTGCCAATGAACGCTATATGTAGATATCAATTGGACAAACAAATATAAATGTACTTCATTTTTTAGGTTAGTCGTTCATGTATCAAATATATAGTAATCGGGGTTCGACCAAACTAACATCTAGAGGGAGTGAATATGTGTAATACAAGAAATTAAATATAAACAAACACTAACATGCAACAAGTCACAAATTATTGATTGTAGATGAAATTTAATCAAATTAACCCTAACAGTCAATCAACTATACAGATCAAAATAGTAAAGTAAATTGACACCAAAATTTGTTTACGAAGAAAAACCAATTGAACAACTCTTCAAGAGATAAAAATAACTTCCGGGCACTCATTGTCAGTAAAAGATCAACTAGAAAATATTTAATTTACAAAATTAGTCTAGACACGATTAAACCTTAGCAGATTCTAACTTCAAACTTGTAATCATCGAAGAATTCCTCAGTTGTGCACTTCAGCATTAGTTCCAGAACTGCTGGACTTCTTTTCCTCTCATGGATCACCAAGAACATACTCGTTCTTCACAAATTGGAACTCCAATCACCTCTCCAGATTTTCAGAACTTTGAAAGTTATCTGATAAAAGATTTTGATGGTATTTGATCATTTGGTATTTTGATGCTTTGATTTTGTGGTTGAGGCAAGAGATTTTTATATTGTGTAGTTGATCTTCAAAACTTTGTTCTTCTAAATGAAAATAGGCTCAACACACAATAGGGACGAAATATGGCTTAGGTATTTATAATACAATGGGTGTGTTTGATGCACCTTATTTT
>CAIGRP010003934.1:0-14971 GCA_903798385.1 Fraxinus cuspidata
TTTACTTTGTGTGGAACATGTATTATTTGGAAATCTGAATTGCAACCTGTTGTAGCCTTATCAACTACTGAGGCTGAATATGTGGCTGCAACAGAGACCATAAAGGAAGCTTTGTGGCTTAAGGGATTACTATTTGAAATAAATGAATTATCTAATCATGTTGCATTATATTCTGATACTCAAAGTGCTATACATTTATGCAAAAACCCAATTTTTCATAAAAGAACAAAACATATTGATGTTAAGTTGCATTTCATAAGAAATATTGTTGCCAAAGGTGCCTTATTACTTGAGAAAATTGCTACCCAATTTAATCCAGCTGATATGGGTACAAAGGTATTGCATCTAGTCAAGTTTAAGTCTTGTTTGCAAATACTGAAAATTGATACTGGGTGATTTGTTAAGTGTAGGTACCAATTATGAACTTGATGCTTTGGAGGGTAGTGGAAGTTGTTTTATCCAGATTAGGATAGTATTAAGCTACCTGATTAACTACTGGCATCAAGGTGGAGATTGAGAGGCTGTGATGATGCCAGTCGAGCCCACTTAGGCAATGATGAATGACCTTCAATCCAATTACTTATTATCCAACTAAATTGAAATGGAAACCCAGTTTGTCTTGGCCCAATAATCGGTCTAGCCTTAAACGTGTTAGCTGGTTGCAACTTTGGTTGTTTACTTCTTGGCAAAAGCGTGTGTTTCTCTGGACCGTTAGATGTGTGGTTGCTCAATCTCGATGTGTAGATATTTTTTGGTATTCAATTGGTTTCATTCATTCTTTCGTTTTTCTGCTTAAGGGTTTCTAGAGTCTTCGTTTATGCTATCAGTTCTTTCATCTTCTTCTTGTGTGAGGATTCCATGAATTAGTTTATGGAGTTAAAGTTCTTTGTAAATCTGGTTGTGATTGTTGGTAACCCTTTTAGATCTTTCGATCCATAGAAGAAGCTACACTTTTGGCTTGTGAATCGTGAGGGTTGAGTAGATCTAAGCTTTCATGGTGTTGACACAATAATGATAGTATTCTAAGCATTTGATCGTTGATATCTTGATGTTCAGTAGTTGTTAGGGTAGTTCTATGTATTAGGGTTTTCAAGTTTGTTCGATCTGAAATTTGTAGTTTCGATTTTGTACGACAACCACCATTTTAAAGAATTTGACTAGAGCATGTGATAGTGAAAATTGTGACTTCATGCGAAAATTGTACCTAATCATGTTGATCATATTTTTTAGCAGTGGTAGTTGCGAAAATTGTAGCTTAATATTTATTTTGTGACTATCACCATTTTTTTTTTTGTGACGTGACTGATATTTTACGTTACGTGACACTTAAAATATGATTTCTCTTACTTTTCTCTTTTTCTATTTATTACTTTACTGAGGAACCATCTGAGAAATGGATTAGAATGGGAAAAAGATGGGGTGATTACATAAATACCCACAAAACTGAGGGCATTTAGAAAACTCATGGTAAAAGTTTTTTTGAAGTGAAAATTACGGTCAATTTTTGTCTACAACTGTCGGCTATTATTTTTCTTTACCAATTACTCCACCCTCTATTTTAACATCATGACACACAACCTATTTTTGTCTCTTGTCAGCCACTTAACTCAACTCCATTTGGTAGCCACTAAAATTAATACTTTTTATATTAGTCAAATCAACTAATAGTCTAATATAGACGAAGCGATGAACAAGAAATAAAATAAAAATTCAATAATTAATTTTAAAAAAATAAAATTCAAAAAACATGTAAAGTTTTCTAAAACAAAATAATAACCACCACTGTATTTTAAATTTTTATTAAACATTTTAAAACTATCAACAAATTGAGAGTAACGCTATTCGTAATTGTTCAATATAAATAGTTGTCCTAAAATAATTGATGTATCCTTATAATTAAAAATAATAATAGACACTAAAAAAGTGACAAAAAAAAGAATGTCATAAATTAACAAAGTGGCAGAAAAATCAAGGCAAGTGATACAAATTTAAAAAGTGAAAACAAACAAAAAGTTATAGAAATTTAAAAAGGTGATAGCAATTCTAAAAAAAGTGAAAGAAATTCGAAGAAAGTGACAGAAATTAAAAAAGTTACATAAACTCAAAAGATAATATAAATTTAAAAAAAGTGATAATATTCCAAAAAGTGACAAAAATTCAAAAAAGTGACATACACTAAACAAAGTAACATGATTCAAAACAAATGAGAAAAAGAAAAAAGTGACAGAAATTAAAAAAAAGTAACACTCGAAAAAGTGACAAAAAAAAAATCAAGAAAAGTGATTTACACTAAAAAAAAAAAAAGACACAAATTCAAAAAAGTGAAAGAAAATAGGAAAAGTGAAAAAATTAAAAAAAAAAAAAGTGAAAAACATTCAAAAAGTTACAAAAATTCAAAGAAAGTTACAAATACTTGAAAAATGATAAAAATTCAAAGAAAGTAACATACACTAAAAAAGTGACACAAATTCAAAAAAGAAAATGACAAACATACAAAAAGTGATAGAAACTCAAAAAAAGTGGCAAAACACTAATTAAAACGTTGGAACCGAATGAGTTCAATAAAGTGATAGAAAAAAAAAGTGACAACCACGATATCTGCTCTACTCCATTCACCGCCAAGTAACTTTAAGTGAGTTCAGCGACAAAACACCAATCAAAATGCTAAGCATTTTAAAGTTAATTCACTGCTAATGTCATCTAGCAACTCAGCTAACCTATTGATCTCCACTTAATGAAGATCCCAAGAAGAATATAAGCATCGTCTTTTTCAATCTCCGTTGCTGAAAGAGGTCATCAGCTACTCCAGTAGTTGCAGCCGCCGCTGCTGCCAGACGTTTCCACCAACACTTTTGATCGCCGGTCTCTTCGACTTCTTCACTAGTGTTTTTGCTGCTCGAACATCTATTCATGTGTCATATTGCTTGGCCTAGAACAACAGCTCAGGCGCTTTATACCATCTAGCAAAGACTTAAATAATGAGCAGTGATGCAGACGGATTAAAGTTACAGCGTTATAACATTCTTTGGCTGGTTAGAAATGTCAATGTGTTAATAAAATAGAAAGAAAATAGAAATAGGATGACAAGGAGTAAATCATATGTTCAACTCGAAGTAGCAGGTCAAACATCGCATAGTTCTACAGGGCTTTGAAATTGTTAATATAAAAACTAAGAAATTTAACTACTACAAATTTTGGAAATAACAATTGGGAGATTTCACGGCCTAAACCTTTAAAAAATGAGAAACAAACATAAAATTCATTAAAATGAAAATTGCAAGACTTACATGTAGCACGAACAACTGCTAAAATCATAATTATGATTCCCCAATTGCCAATAAAATCATCCTCAAATCATCTATCAATTTTCTTGCAACAAAGATGCAGAAAAGAAAGACAAGAGTAACTTTATTGTTAGAAATATTGAAATTCGTGGAGGCAATTGCCCGGAAAGCCTGGTTGATCCGTGCTAGCTTGGAAATCTCCGACGGATCCAAGTGTGAGAAAACGAAGATGGGCGATAATGGGAGTTAGAGAAAGGAGTAGGCAGCGAGAAAGGAGGAATTGGGACACTGAAAGTGAAATGAGAGCTTGAAAGATGAGGGTTTTGAATATCTTTCTTTCTTATACCGTAATTAATACGCATGTAGAAAACGTTAAAAGGACAATAGCTTGTTCTCTTTACTATTTTTAAGTCGTTTTCTGTTTTCAATTTTCCAAAACAGCGAAAACGCGTTCTCTTTCCTATTTTTGAAAACGCGTTTTTGAAAACAAGTTAAAAATTTGTAAAGAAAATCCAAAACGACAAATTTGTCATTTTCTGTGTTTTCAGTTATAATCAAATCAAAATTTTCCAAACACGTTTTTGACGTTTTCAAAACAATTTTTCAAAATGCCAAAAAGAACGCATTTTCAAAAATCTCAAAATGAATTCAAAACTCAAAACACAAAATTGAAACACAAAGAGAACAGTCCCTAAGTACCTTAAATCAATTTTAAGTATTGAGGCCGTACTGGGCCTAATTTGCCCGAAAAGGATCTTGTAAAGCCCTATTAGAAGGCATTGATATCCATTTATNCATTTTCAAAAATCTCAAAATGAATTCAAAACTCAAAACACAAAATTGAAACACAAAGAGAACAGTCCCTAAGTACCTTAAATCAATTTTAAGTATTGAGGCCGTACTGGGCCTAATTTGCCCGAAAAGGATCTTGTAAAGCCCTATTAGAAGGCATTGATATCCATTTATAACCCCCCCTATTTAGTTCTTATTCATGGCCCAAAAGGGTGCAAGCGGCTAAGGTTTTCATCACCGGTATTACGCTAAAAATTGGGGGAGAGGCAAAAAGGGAGACACAATTCATCTTCCCCTTGGCACCAATTTATCTTGTGTTGCAGTGATTTCTGCTCAGCTTCTTCATCAACAAAATTGGAAGGTACTATCGGATTTTATTAGTGTAAAAGGGGGCTTCATATGTTTGTGAATGATTTAATTTCAACTCAACTCATTAAAATTTATTTATTTATTTTTCCAAAATTGTTGTTTCTTGATGATAATCTTCCTCTATCAACAGTGATTTTTTTTTTTTTTTTGCGCCATCATTTCTCTTGAATTTTTGATGCGGTTGTTAATGGCTTTCTCATTGCCTTCAAAAACTGGCCGCTCAAATCAAGTGTAATAGGTGAAATACCCAGGACCAAAATCCAGTGGGAGTGGCTACGCCCCTGTCAATAGTTTGATTATTATTTCGGGAAAATTGGTTCAGTTTCAGCCAAATATCACACCTTTATTTGCTACCCACTTTCAAGCGAATAGAACAATTGAATTGGTTGAAGGGAAAAATAAACAGAGGCTCAACCAACATTCTTGCTTCTTATTTATATTGAGAAAATTGTTTATTCGGGTTTTGCAGAAGGCAGTTAACCGTATTGAAGATAACTTATGCCCAGCAAACGGGATTAAAAAAAAAATGTGCCAGTTGATGCTCCGCTACCAATCTCGTTACTTCAAATTAACGCACTCTTCACTTGGATTTCAAGTAGTCGATAATAAAATTTTGATTTCTAAATTTTTAAAGCTATGAATTTCCAGATTTATTCTTTGTTTTGCCAGTTGATTATGTATATTTGTCATCGTCTAATCAAGGTGCTAGCTTTGATTTTACATCCAGTATTAGCCTGATTTGTTGATTATCCATACCATATTGGGCTGTACCAGAAGTTTATACAAGTCTGATGCTGAGTTAATTTCATTTGCACTGACAGAAGTTCATGGAAACCGCACAGCAAGCAGAGTCATCCCTAAATCATGCTGGAAGCTCAGATGCATCTGAATCAAACAGCTCAAATTATGTAGCACGTGTCAAGAAGCTGCTATATCGCCCAATGCTGGTTGGAATCAAGGATGGACGGTTCTTTATAGGCTCATTCTATTGCATGGATAAGCAAGGGAACATAATTCTTCAAGATGCAGTAGAATATCGGAGCACTAGGCGTTCTTCTCCCTCCCCAATGGAGCACAGAGGTGTTGGTCTCATTTTGATTCCTTTTTCTTGTCGAACTTCTTGTCATGTGGATTGCGCCATTGAAGAACAGTTGTCTCTATTGTCACTTCAGGAGAAGAAATCGTAATTTGATGTGCATAATGTAATTGAGCCACATTATTTGGGCTATCGTTTTACCACGTTTGCAATGTAATGTTTTTATATTCCTTCTAGAATTGATTAGACAATTTTGGGCTTAGGTTTTGTGTAAAATGATTGTTTTTCTGATCTAAGAACTTGATACTTGCATTGTACTTCCTTTTATTTACTGGGTTTAAAAGATCAGTCCATTTCTGTGTTCAAGATGGAAATTCCAACCTCCCCTCCCCTCTAGACAGACAAATGGTAATTTACTAATCTGACCTTACCCCATTTCTACAAAATATCTCTTGGTGGTTGATCTGTGAGTAGCCAGAAATCTGAACAGGTTGATTTGAGGTGTTTAACTTACATGGAATCAGTTCTCAGTTGCATTGGTATTTTGTTGGATTACACATGAAATATGCTTCTGACATTAATATTCTTGTTTACGTTTCTTTTCCTTCGATTCCGTGTTCTTGGTTGTGTCGTGCACTACTTGCTTGTTTGACGGGTACATTTGAGTCTCATATAACTCATAGGAAGTTTGTATTGTAGGTTTTTGACTTTTACAAGTGTGAATTTTGTAACAATTGTTTGATAGCAGGCTACCCTTCTCGCAATGTGCCAGCCAGCCAAAGCAGTGATGGCGTTAGTCTCCTTCAAATAAATCTCTTCAAAAGCTTATAAGTGCAATGACAGATTGATAATAATCAACCACCATCTCAACAGTACTGAGAAAGATGTAACTGTTTACAAAAAGAAATATGCTATGAGTACACGTAGCATTTGACATAATCGACAAATGGCGACCTTCTATTGAGGGGGCATGAGCCCAAAGGCTCCCCCCAATAGGGGGCCGCTATTTGTCTGTTATGTCAACCTTTATGTGTAATACTATGTACCTATAGCATTACTCTTACAAAAATTATGCAAGTATATACTTTGACAAATCAACATTAGTTGTTGAAAATAAGGTCTAGAACCCTGCTACTTGGCCTATGTCCCCCAGCAAAGGACAGGCCAATAGGGGGCACCACATGGCCCCACGGCATGGCCAGGACCCATGTGGCCCTGGCCAAGTATCTTTATCTCAAGGTCTATATATACTTCCATTTGCTAAACCAAAATACACAAGCCATCAAGAAACTTTAGAATTTTTAAAATTGTACAGAATGGACATGAGTGGCAGCAGTAAGATTGTGGTGGTCTTTGGGCTAATCGATTTGGTATGAGGGTGAGGATTGCTTTTGAAGAAAAAAGGATTAATTACGAGAACAAGACTGGAAGAAGGAATTGATTGGTCAACTTAAACTGCTTGACGAAGCCTTGGGTGAAGAACTGTACTTTGGAAGTGACAAATATGGATACTTGGATGTGGCCTTAATCATCTTTTCAAACATGTTTAATGGATTTGAAAATCAACGGAACTTCAAATTGGAGGAAGAGTGCCCAAAATTATCAGCTTGGATTAAAAGATGTCTGGCAAGAGAAGGCGTTTCCAGGGTTCTTAATTTTCAGCAGGTGTATGAAATACATGAAATGGTATGGTGATGTATAGAGCCACGAATGGCTATATAAGCTACAGATTTTCAGAAACTCAATTGTCATTAAAAATAGTTCTTGTTAATGCTTTTGTTTAGTAATTATAATTTATATGGCTGCTCAAAGAACGCTCAAAAGTAAAAATAAAAAATAAAAAAAATTGCAGTTCAGTACTAACTTGACTGAAGTTGAGTATAATATGGATGTATTCGAAATATTTGCATTATGATCTTTAAACCTATTATGCTTTGCCACCAAGGCTCTCACGTGAAACCTATGCGGTATCCCACGTGGAGTGCCATGGGCCAATCGAAGCCCTTACACTGAAAGCGGCGGCGTTCTATTGACCTACCGAAGCCCTCCTGCCGAAGTGGTGATGCTCAAGGAACTCAAATTCGAAACTCTACCACGACAAGTGACGACCTTCCTCATTTGAAGATCCTAAATGGATAAAATCTTGTTCGAATGATTGATGTGACCCATATAATGAGTAATATGTCGAAATCTTGTCAACATAGGTTATAGGGCGGATGCCCCTCTTTAAGAATATTAAATGCACTATAGACTAGTTGGGTCAAAATTGATACATTGGATAAGATGCTTCGGTTAACAAGATGATGCCACATGTCCCCTCATCCAATGGACATCATTTTACATGTAACATTATTAATATTCTCCCTAGTGCCATTTCAGGGTACATGTCATCTCCTTGAGTTGAATCTTTTACTGATAAAGTTATATGTTTGATTTTGACTTTCAGTTTGCATATTGTTGATTGTTCCTTATCATGAGATTCCGCTCATATATCTTGTCAGCGCCTGAATATTTTTTGTCTCGTGTTATAAAGCTTATCCCACGTTCAAATTTGAAATATCGTCAACTAGTAATCCGTCCAAATGTGGTGAAACGAGCTTGCGTGAACGCAAGTGGATTCGGTATCTGTCGTCCACATCAATGATACAAAAAAAGAGGTGAACAAAACTATCATATATGTACACGGTAATAGCCCAAAAATGGCACATGAACAAGTTCATCTTGTCAACCCACTTACCAAAAGAATAGAAAAATAATACATACTCATTCTCTGAGAGAGAGAGAGAGCGCATGGATCAACTGGAAACAGGACAGTTTTCAACACTGGCCTGGTACTTGTATCCAGTACATTGTGCTCCTTGGAAACCAATTGGAGAGCAAACAAATTGAAAAGGAGATCACCTAAGAGGAATGGATGCTGTCAGTAGAAGGTGTTCGTAGACAATCAGATAAGGTATTGTACGGATAACTGTGTCAATTGTAATAGTGAAGTTCACCCCAGACGACATCCTAGAACCTGCATCATGGTTCATATCCATATTGATTTCCAATGGGAAAACAGCTTTGGACTGCCAAATCATAATACAGATCAAATCCGACAATCTTGCCTTCCCCAATAATACTGCTTGCATCAACCAAAGATACCTTAACAAAGACACTACGAAAGACTTCTATTCAATACATAGTCAAATCTACAGAGATTAAATAATAAAGGACTAAAACAGTAGGAAAAAAGAAAGCATAATCAAAACCTTACAACGTTGTAAGCTACTTCTGTCTGCAGCCAATTTAGCGACCACATGATAGTTCGTTGCCTGTCAAAGTAACAGTAATATGTTTAGGACATACTGATCCCCTCTCAGTTTTGGGAAGACAATGCATGTGCCTATATATAGAACATAAAGTTACCTGAAAAATATGTCTTTACCAGTCATTATCATTCTTTTCAATGAAATCTATCTAAACCTCCATTTGAAAAGAATTTATAAACTTTGTTTACTTTATAAGTAGAAAGAAATTAGCAGTCAATAAGTAGATAGTACTTATTGATTCATTGGAATGTCTGATTGAAAATGAAGTTTCACATTTTGTGAATTTTTTTTATAATTTTTTCCAAAAGGAGGCTAAGATGTATAAGCACAGAGAAAGTGTCATCTCCAGGTGGATACCGGTGATTGGCAGAGAAATGAATCTGTTAATATAATCATATAATTATCATTTTTATTTCTCAGAAAATCACTTGTAAACCATTGCCCAAAGGAATGGACAATTGAAGAAATCACCACTGTAACAAAACTAAATGAAAAGTAGGAAATCCGGAAAAAGAAAAAAATGATGAGAAGGGAAAATCTTGCTTTCTATTCTAAATGATATCTGTACATCAACCCATGTATATACAATTACAAAAGAATATTCTAACAACTTATAGAAGGAAAATACAATATTGCCCTTATGTACAACTCGGCATAAACAAATAAAATAACAGACTAACTCTCAGCATTAGTTGGCGCATTCCCTTTGTTCAAGCAGAGGATTGCATGATATTCTCCAATACCCCCCTACCCCTACCGCGCAAGATGGGGAGTGCAAATTAATAACTCCCATATTGGATAAATGATGATGAAGAACAATGGAGGATAAAGCCTTAGTGAAGATATCAGCCAATTGATTAGCACTTGAGACATGACAGGTTTAAATGCTACCTTCTTGAATCTTGTCACATATCAAGTGGCAATCGAGTCCTATATGTTTCGTCCTCTCGTGGAAAATGGGGTTGACAGTAATGTGGATGGAAGCTTTGTTGTCACAATGCAAAAAAGCAGCTTGAGGATGAGATATATGAAGAGCAGAGAGGATGTAGTGTAGCCATGTGAGTTCCGAGCATGTTGCTGCCATCAAACGATACTCAACTTTGGTTGAGGATAGAGACACAATAGATTGCTTCTTTGATTTCCAGGAAATCAAAGAGGAGCCAAGGAATATGCAATAACCTGTTACCGAACGTCTGGTGTCAGGATAAGAGGCACAATCGGAGTCGCAATATGCATGGAGTTGAAGAGATGATAAACTTGAGAGAAGTAAACCATGTCCAGGTGTAGCCTTAAGGTACTTCAAAATTTTCTAAGCTACCAACAAGTGAGAATCAGTAGGATAAGCCATAAACTGACTCAAAGTTTGCACACTATAATAAGTTGGGTCGAGTGATTGTGAGATAGAAAAGACGGCCAATTAATCTCCTATCTACACTCGGGGTCTGATAATGGGTGGCATGAAGATTGCGTTAACTTGAGATTTTGCTCCATGGGGACTGTAGTTGGCTTGCTGCTCAAATTACAAAAATTGGCTAGAATGTCCAAGAGGCATTTCCTTTGGCATAAATGAATGCCCTTGGAGGATCTGGCAATTTCAATTCCAAGAAAATACCTCATTGAGCCGAGTTCATTTATTCTAAACTTTCTGTCAAGAAAATCCTTTAAGACATTCACACAATCAAGATTATCACTAGCCACAAGTATGTCATCAACATACACAAGTAAAGCAATGAAATAACCATTAGCCTCTGGGGGTGAAAAGGCTATAATTAGCCTTAGATTGAGAAAAACCAGATTCAATTAAAGAGGTGGAAAACTTAGAACCATGGCCTCGAAGCTTGTTTGAGGCCATATAAACTTTTAAGTAATTTACAAACTTGAGTAGGTTTCCCTTTGGTATAATCGGAAGGCTTCTTCATGTAAGTGTCCTCATTTAAATCCCCATGTAAAAAGGCATTGTTTACATCAAATTGATGTAAATGCCAGCCCTTAATTGAAG
The DNA here is from genome assembly GCA_903798385.1 of Fraxinus cuspidata. Taxonomy (NCBI): domain Eukaryota; kingdom Viridiplantae; phylum Streptophyta; class Magnoliopsida; order Lamiales; family Oleaceae; genus Fraxinus; species Fraxinus cuspidata. The sequence goes on from CAIGRP010003934.1 coordinate 10,792, forward strand.
CAATGGAAAGAAAAGTCTGCACGGTTACCAACTTGGCAACAGGTGAGAATGTCTCATAAAAATCGACTCCTTCAAGCTGTGTGTAGCCCTTGGCTACTAAACGGGCCTTAAATCTCTCAACCGAACCATCAGAATGATACTTGATTTTATAAACGTATTTACAATCAATTGGAACTTTTCCAGTTGGAAAATCTGTAAGAATCCAAGTGTTGTTGGCTTGTAAAGCAGCTAATTCAGTGTCCATGGCCTGACACCATCCATGGTGGATAAGGGCTTGTCTATAGGTTTTAGGTTCAAAATGGGTAGAGATAGAAGTGGAAAATGCTTGATAAGTAGGTGAAAAAGCATGATAAGACAAAGTATTAGAAAGAGGAAAAAACGTACCTGGTAGAGGTCCAAGCTTTGTGGGCACAACTGGTTGGAAGGAATGAAAGTTGCCTGTTGACAGTGGAAATCCTGCAGAAAGGGGTAGAAATGATGGTATAGGGAGAAATTGGTAGTTTAGATGGGGAAGAAACTGGTAGGGAAGGGGTAGGAGTTGGTGGGGCAGAGATTAACGATGGAATGGTATTACTGGTATGAGAGGTAGGATTAGTTGAAAATAGGTTCTAGGTTTGAAAATTTTAAGGAGTAGGTGTGGTGAGATGAATGGTGGATGGAAAAGGTGTAAAAAATTCCTTCATGAAACACATCATCTTGAGAATAGCAAATTTGGTGGGTTTCTATTTCCAGTAGCTTGTAACCTTTTACTCCAAATGGAAAACCTAGGAACACACATCTCCTACCTCTCGAATCAAACTTCTTTCGTCCATGAGATAGAGTGGAAGCAAAACTAAGACAACCAAAAACTCTCATGTGATGATAAGTGGGAGGTTGATCAAAAATGATTTCAAAGGGGGTTTTATTGTGAAGTAAGGGTGTGGGGTCCTGTTTATGATGTAAACTGCGGTTAGAATACAATCAATCCACTATTGAAGATGAATATGAGATCGAAATTTTCATGCTCGCGCTACATTCACGATGTGTTGATGTTTATGCTCAACTATCCCATTTTGTTGGGGGTATTTCGACACAACTTGTTTGATGTATAATACCCTTAGATGTGAAGAAATCCGTCATGGAAAATTCTTGCCATTATCACTTCGAAGCACTTTGATTCTTTTGTCAAATTGTGTTTCAATTAGGAATAAAAAATTGCAATACATCGTTGTACTTCAGATTTGGTTTTGAGTAAGTAGACCCATGTGGTCCTTGAGAAATCATCAACAAGAGTTAGAAAAAATGAGAGCCATCAACTGCAATAGTGGAGTGAGGACCCCAAATGTCACAGTGAACAATATCAAAAGCATGAAGAGTCTGAGTTGTGGTAATTGGAAAAGAGAGACGATGTTGCTTGGCCAAAGAGCAAACACAACAAGGTGATTGATTAGTAGAATTCATGATCTATCTTACAAGGGGATCAGTGATTAAAAGAAATCTAGAAAATTAATGTGTCCAAGCTTACAATGCCATAAATCAGAAACAGATTCCTTGCGAGTGACAGAATCACTAAGAGGCTGTTTTTTATGGAGGAAAGCTGGAAAAACATCAATCAAGGCTGAGGGTGACACACCAAATCTCAGCAAATGATATAGGCCGCCTCTTACTTCACCCATCCTAATTATTGTCTATGAAGTTAAGTCATGTACAAAGCATGAATGAGAGAAGAAAATAAGATAGCTAACCAAATTAATAGCAAGCTTTTTGGCAGAAATTAAATTGAAATTGAACGAGGGAACAAAAAGTACATCTTGAAGCACTAGAGTTGGTGAGAGACGTACAATATCGATGTGTAAAGGGAGGGACAACAGATCATGTGATCTGTTGCTCCGGTATCAATACTCCAAGGAGAAGTTTGTGATGAAACAGGTGTGTGTGTGTTAGTGGATAAACATGTAACCGTACTAGAAATTTTGGAGTAATGGACAACATTAGAAGAGGTGGAAGGTTGAGCAACCGAGATGGTGGCCATGGCTGAACTGGAGTCTTTAGAATTTAGCAATGCAAGGAGTTGATTATATTGGCTTTTGGTAAAAGCCATGGGCTCAGTAAGTTCATCATCAATGTTTTCGTTGGAACAGGGTCGGGATGAAGCAACAGCAGCAGCAGAGTACTTTGGCTTTCCATGGAGTTTATGATCAGGTGGATATCCGTGTAGTTTATGACATTTGTCAATTGAATTACCGGTCATGTTACAGTGGGAGCAAAGAGATAGGGTAGCATTTCCGGCCTTAAAAAATTGTCAAGGGAGTGGCCCTGAATTTTGCAATAAGTGCACTAGGGGCAAGTTGATTTCTGGGTGTTGGATGGGGAAGATTTCTAGTTAGGTTTGGTGGATTGAAAAGTAGTTTTAGCCATCATAGCCATAAGGTCAGGGGTGGGAGATTGATTGAGCATGAGGTGTTGATGTTCTTATTGTTGAATCATGGAGAAAACTCGATTTGGGTGGGGTGGGTGGGGTAAGGGCTCAATAAGTATTATTTGATCTCGAGTTAGAAAAACATCATTGAGGCCATGAGAAATTGTATAACACAGTCTCTGTCGTAGCGATCATGAAGAATTTTCAGCTTTCCACCATCACAATCAGGTAGAGGATCATAAATAGCCAATTCATCCCAAGAGGCTTTCAGACGACCAAAATAAATGCTAATAGAATCTTGGCCTTGAGAGAGGCTAGCAAAGTCGCGTTTCAATTGGAAAATTCGGGGACCATTTTGCTGAGTAAAATGATCCTAAAGTTCGAGCCAAAGGATTTCGGAATCATCGGCTAGAGCAAGGCTAGATTTAACAGATATACTCACTGAATTTTGAAGCCAAGAAACTACGAGAACGTTGCATCGTTCCCAAGCTTCAAGAAGAGGATATGCAGTATCGGTTGGTTTTGGTAAAGTGCCATTGATAAAACCAAGCTTGTTCTTGGCATGAAGGGCATGATTGACAGCGCGAGACCAACTAACGTAGTTATCAACAATTAAAAGGTCCGAGACCAAAGCAGCGGCTGTATTATCACCATTGTCTATGCGAAAGGGATTGAAAGGATCTGAAAAATTGAGGTACCTTTCACCTAGAGTTATTGTGACGGTGTTGGAATCTTCTTTATCAGAGTTGCTAAACATGGCGAGGATTTGGGATCGAAGGTTGCTCTGATACAATGTAACAAAACGAAATGAAAAGTAGGAAAACCCAGAAAAAATAGCAGAGTAGGAAACCAGAAAAAGAAAAAATAATGAGAAGAGAAAATCTTGCTTACCAATCTAAATGCTATCTGTACATCAACCCATGTATATACAATTACAAAAGAATATTCTAACAACCTATGAAGGAAAATATAATATTGCCCTTATGTACAACTCAACATAAACAAATAAAATAACAGACTAACTCTCAGCATTAGTTGGCTCATTCCCTTTGTTAAAAACAGAGGATTGCATGATATTCTCCAATAACCATCGACATTTTAGGAAGAGTTTGGAAGTTGCAGGAAGCCTCTAAATCTTTTGCTCTCCACTGCCACAGCTAGTAGAATCTCGAAGGATTAGTGCTGATTTTATTTCCATGAAAGAATTATCTAGAATAATGAAGGCTATATCCACAAACATTATAGAATTATGTAGAAGAAGCCACTGCCATTGTTATCTATAAATAGTGGGTGTATATATAATGCATGTTTGTGAAAAAGTGTGAGTAATGAGAGAGTTTGTAACATCCCCAAATTTTCTAGCAAAGATTTTAATATTTTAGAAAGTAATTAAAAAAAATATATATTTATGGACTTAATTGAATTAATAGTGTAAATGTTATAAGAATTGTTTTTAAAAAAATATATAGAGTAATTGCATATTTATACAAGGATCAAAAGTGAAATTTTATAAGGCGATAAGATATTTGCGTATTATCCTAAGGGTTAAAATGAAATTTGAGAAATTGCACACTAAACCCTTCTCATCCCCTATAAATAGGGGATGATTGTGGAATTTGAAAAACATTCCATCTTCTTTCCTTTTGAGGTAAGTTTCTAGCTTTCCTTCTTTATGTAGTTTAATTAATTAGTTAATTATTTAGTTAATTGTTTAGTTAATTAATTATTTATTTAGGTAATAATTTAATTATTTATTTATTTTAAGTACTTAATTGATTTATG
>CAIGRP010003938.1:0-13307 GCA_903798385.1 Fraxinus cuspidata
TTAGCAATATTTGGAACGTTATATATTGCAGCGAGTCCCAACCAAGCTTCAACTGTTGAATTCTTCCTTACCCAACAATTTTAGTAGAATGGCAAGTGACCACTCAACCCTATATTGTGCATTCAAAAGTATTTAGCAGGGCATTTCTTGGATTTCAAATTAAAAACATTATGGCTGATCTAGGACTCGTTGTACTATATAACGTTCCAAATATTGCTAAAAATCATAGGATAATCGCGACCAGACAAGGGCTAAGTGTATAACTTAGGTAGTTAGGGGCATATCTTGAGCAGGAAAAAAAGAAAAAAAAAAGAAAAAGAACTCCCTTTCAAAAGAATAATATGATCTTAGTAGAACGGGTTAGAAGAGGACGTGATAAACCAAAATTGTGGGTGCGAAGGATTTAACAAGGTCAGTTGTGGGTGCGAAGGATTTGACTTCATTGGACCTTCTAGTAGATGAATCAGTGAACCAAATGAATGGACGAAAAAGGATTATGTAGCCAACCCTAGGAATAAAGATTAGTTTTCTTTACAAAGCATCAAAACATTGTGCAAGCAATTCAATCTCAAGTCATCAGAACATCAGCTTCCAGAAGATTCTTGAATGAGCTCACCTATATCTGATCAATAATTGGCTGGATTGCACTAAACAGGGGATGCTGCCTTCCCCTGGAATATCCATTAGATTTATTATATCCCCACTATCTCGAAGTCCAGACAAAATCGTACGTCAAGTAGTTTATCAATGTGCAAAAAGTATATCTTTCAAATCTTTATTTATACTTTTATCCTTTCATTTTTTTCTTCTTCCCCCTTTTTACAGTGGGGTGGGTTGGAGATGTGAGGATAATTAAGGCACTCTTCCACATATACACTCACATATCAAACCAAATGAAATGAGGCCCATAAGGTAGAGGAAGCAAATTCCAAGTCCAGATATTGAATTCTGACACTGGGAAGAAGCTGAAAAATAGCTGACAAGGAGCATTTGGACAACAGGTCAAAACAAGCATGATTTAGAAAGGTGAATCAAGAGAACATCTAGGGACATTGTACAACTCTAACAGCAACTGCAACTAACAGCAGCTGCAAATTGTATTCAGATTCCACACTTACATCAAAACTGCCCGCGCAATGGCCAAATCATCTTCACCTGGGTAACACTGAAAGTTTAAAATTGTATATTAGATCGAGTTAAGGGTGGATGATTTCTAAACAGTATTTCTGCAGTTAATTATATTTTGCAACTTCACAACTATGCACTGTTTTACTTTATCAGATTCCAATAGAAACGCTGAACTCGTAGCAGTTATAGTGTTATCAGAAGTGGAAGGCTAACCTTGCCCATAAAATTCACTAGAGTTGAAGCAAACTTCTTCGGATTCTTCCCTCGAACAAAATGAAATGACACTCTGGTCACGTCCTGTAACAATACATAAATTTTCAGAATCACCTAAATTTAAAACTAAATTGAATAACAAAACTCATTGGCTTGTAATTTGTAAATATTTTTAAGCCACTCCATTGCTGTGCACTGCGTTCTTTGAGAACATGAATATCATCATAAAAGCATTATAAAATATAATAATACTTTCAATGGTGACATCTTAGAAATAAGTCAAACATTCAATAAAAAAAGAGACTTCAAATGACATGACTAGGAGAAGGTGGAAAATTGTTCAAAACGGTTTCAGTTGCTATAAATTAGCAGAAGGGGACAAATTAATCAACAAACACCAAACCTCAACATAACACTTCATAGAAGTGATCCAATTAGGGCATTTCATAGAACCTTAACACAATCCAATTACAACAATGATATAAAGCTATTCAACAAACACTGTGGATAGTCAGTATGGTATTCTCTGCATCAAAATGGGCCTAAGAAACATAATTATTACTATACAGGTAAGAAGATAGCAAGTCAACAGTGTACTTATGTCATTGCTGTTTTCAGAATAATACTTTAATATTTATATCAAGCTTATCATTGACAATAGACACCGTTAAGGGGCCAGAATGGAGCTAACAGTTTTATAGAACATATGGCTAAACTAACAAGAAAGAAAAATGCTCAACATAAAGAGAAGCAAGGCAAAGCCAGAAATTCAGAAAAAGAGGGCTAGTTAGGGAAGGATAGATATATTCAACCCAGCATTTTGGAGAATTGGCATTCAAAATATTGATTTTTGATTTTATTTTATTTTTGTGAGTGTGTGTGTTTTCCCCTGTTTCCATATTTTGGAAGGGGAGAGGCATTATTTAAGTTAACAAATTATTAGCATAAACTATAGGCTGAAGAGACAAACTAAAAAACAGAGGATCTCCAATAGCACTAGTGTAGATTCATCCCTAAATAGCACAAAAATTGTTCAAGGACATACCACCTCGGGAGACTCTGAATATATATAATCAGCCAGCATATCATGAAGTTCGGGAGATCCATTCCTATGTGCTCCAAATTCAATAGACCACCTGAGGAAAAAATGTCAGTTAATTTATTATTCCAATTTAGCCTAAATAATGCAAGCATCAATATAAAAAAACCTGTAACACTAGCACCCAATTTCCAGATCTGTAAGCATTCTTATTGTACGGCCCTGGTATGCAACCATAATAAGGACTTCAACAAAAATTGTGACTCTTTATTAGTGATCTACACAGTTTTTAACCCCCTTTTGATTTCTACCATACCGTACCAATAAACCTCAATTCTCTTTCCTCTCTTTGCATGGACTTGACCATAATCAGTCACTTCCATGACCTCCTCACTCCATCTTGACCTCCTTTTTTGCTAGTTTGATCTGATAATCTTGCTACAGAGTTTTAAAGCCATGGACAGAGGTATATTTTATGCACCAAGGTTTTTCTTTAACCAAATCCTGATCTTGTGATCTAAGACTTCATATTAAAAAACCAAGCAAAACCTGTTCTGATAAGAATGCATATAATAAATGATCCTGATAAGCAAACCCATATTACCTTTGAAAACTAAATCGAATTTATCATTTTTCTAAACAGGCTTTAAAAAAAAAAAGCATTTCACATTCTAATGTATATTTGTTTTCAAAATGCTCTATTTCAATAACTGGATGAAAGAAAAAACAATTGATACTCAACTTGACGGTCAGTTCTTGTTTCTACAAACTTGCAACAAATACTTTAGGTTTTTCAACATGAGCCCCTAGAGATTAAAATCTAGATTTTAATATAAGTCAAATCAACAATTAATTTTAATCACATATTTCACAGGATCCATAAGTTTTTAATCACACATTTCATCAACTTTTATCAAAATTTACTTAAAATCTGATTTTAGTGCCCACCAAACTGGGGCTAACTCAATCACTACATTATATTTTTCTTGCATATTATGAATTTAGAATATATCTTTTGTGTTAATCATTTAGAGTTCAAATAGATTGTACATTTATCTCATTAAATCTATCGAGTCGTTAATGACCATAAAACCTAACCTACATGACAATACAAGTAAAGTAGTTGACAATCAAGTATGTCCATAAATTAAATGAGAAAATTTTACGCAAACACTCCATAGAAAAATAAAGGGATAAATAGAGGAAAGAAACAGGAAAAAGGATTTCTCACTTAATAGCAGCCTTCAAAAAAGATGAGCAACCCTCTACGCGCATTTTTGCAGCTCCAAGAGCTTCTTGGAGTCGTTGCATGTCATCATCATCAGCCAGGTCCAAATGTTGTGGTACTTGTATGCGAGGAAACTTTTTGTAGATTTTCCTGATACGATCTGCATATGGAACTTCTTAGAATTATGAATTTTTAAATGAATGTTTTTAATTTAAAGTTTGTATTGACATCTGCTATTAATGAAGATTTATGTAAATCCGCTCAAACTAAAGTTACATGAGCTATTACTTTCAGATAAATCCAAAAATCACTAATTATCAATGAGAGATTAACAGAATGAGTCAAGCAACCTATCTAACAAGAATTGTGTCAAAAGACCAGAGCAGATCTCAAAGAAGCCATACAATAGAAGTAATAAAGTAGAGTTAGTATTAGGCTAGGACTCGTAATGGATTCTCTTCTTCATAGCCAATTCACCTCTGACATGTCTTTGTTTTTGACATGATTTAGCCTAAAGATATTTCCCAATGTGAAAAGAAGATTATCCTAGAAAAGCATGGATATGTCTACCATATAATTTAATTTAAGTCAGGATGATCATAATGTTATTGCATGGATTTACCATTTCAACTATAGTGCATTTCAAACCACGAGTTAGTCATGATAATGTAAACGATATACGGAATTGTCAAGGTTTGTAAATATTCCAACACCAAACTTAAATATGATGCGCAATCATCTAACCACAAGATAATATATTATAGCTTCAAATGCTCGTTCCCAATGTAATAAGATCTAGCATCACTCTTAAGGTCAAATTACATCAAACAACACTAGCATCTAAACAACTTGGAGATATCTAATCATGTCAAACACGCAGTATGCCAAGTAAAAAATGGTAACATAGGACCCCATAAAAAAACTTCCAAAGAATCCGGAACAGGAAAATTGTACAGTCAAGCTCATAACAAACTCTTGTCCAATAGAGCCATATGCAATAATCCGAAAGCTATTAAAGAGCTAGAGAACATAAAAGTACTAGATAGAACTTTGGCTATGTTCAACTAAGAAGATGCCCAATTCTTTCTAGCAAAGATCAATTACGAAGACCAGTTAACATACTATAAAGGTATTAGTGTAATAATATATCTGATCAAAGTGAAGAGAACAATGTAGATTTCTACGGTAGTAAACACTATCTATTTCGATCTAGCATGCTTCTTGTACGTCTTTTATGTTGTTCCATGACAAAAACCCTACAGCCAGCCACCATTGATGATAGGGGCATAAAACACCATGGTTACAAGGACCACATATGCCTTTATAGTTAATACAAGGTAACTAAGTGTATAGTTTTCTGAAGAAGACATCTTTTATGATGTGTATAATATGGTTGCCTAAGAAACGCTCCCTCCCTCCCTCAATCTCCCTACGAAAGCTACAAGTTGCAGTAGTTTAACAACACCATAAGGCAAAGTAGAATGGAATTTCCTCTCTCTTTGCTATTTCAATTGGAAGAGAAGAATAAAATTACTCCAAAATTTTGGGGATAAAAAGTAAGTGCCATAAAAGTGAATAGACACAAGATTTAATGAATGTAAAATTTATACAAGTGTGTAAGAGATGAATTTAGTTTATTTAACTGAAAAGTATGTTGATGGAATTGGAAATTTCAGTTTCAAATTTGTCATACTGCAAATCCATATTCTGAGTCCTACCACCATCATTCTTCTCTGTGTGATATAGATCTCATCTGCCAAGACCAATATGCAAGTTAATCTTCTCTCAAGTTCTCGAAGCTATATATCTCAATTGTTAGTTTTGATTTCATTACTAGTGGAGGTGAAGAAGGTGAGTGTGGCTGTGTCATCGGCGATCTCTGGTTTCCTTTTTCTTTTTCCTTTCAATTATTTTCTACCTTACTTCTTTCTTTTTTTCTTAAAATTTTATTGTCAAATAAAAAAGAGTATTCTGGGAAAACAGTTTTAAAAAGTGGGTAGTTTGACAATAGTTAATTTTTGTGACCATTTAGCAAAGAGGCCAATCGAAAGTGTCTAAAATTGACAATTTCCTCTTCAAATGGTAACTTTTGTAAGTGTAATATCCTCCTTCAAAATAATAATTAGAGTAAGAAAAGAAATCAAAATCCATTTCCTATTTTGACACAATCTTAGTTTGTAGTTTTTGGCAAGCGTTCAATGAAATCTCCATCACATTTGACTTAAATCTTCGAGGCATTAGCTACAACAGTCAACATTAGCTTGATTTTAGCAAAATATGTTCTATTTGACTGGGTTTTATCTCTAAGATCTTTGCTATTTGCAATTAACTGCAAAAATAGTGTAGAAAAGAAGAATATGGGAAGCAAAATCTTAACTAAATTGGCCATCTGAGTTACCTCTTGTTTGCATTTTCATTGGTTTAATAAAACCAAAGATATACATGAACAAGTAGAGGTAAGAACAGATGAATTGCACGTTTGAAATACGTCCTGCATAGAACTAAAAAATCTGATATTCACAAGAGATAAAACAGTTCATATGAGGGAGAGAACATATCAAAACTAATACGGTTTGGTGTGGTTAGAAAAGATTTAATTTTATGGAATCTTTTAGGAGATGTAAATCTGAATTGATTAGGGTACTAGCCTACCTCAATTTTGGGAGAACTTGTTGTATTTATCAGAAGAAAAAAGAACCAAGGATGTCTTTTTAATTTTCAACTAACTTGAGAAAAATTTCAGACTCCTTCCAATCTAACACTAATCAAATATACCACAAAGTTTAAAGGAGGTTTTTTTAGAAAAAGAAAGTTTGGTTTTAGAAAATAGTAGAGAATATCAAAGTAGTTTTTCCGAATAAATTTTTTTTAATTATTGGCCCTCTCATTACAAGGAGAGTGTTCTCAAGGCCATTTTTTCCCTCATAAGAGGAAAACTGAATAAAATAGTTTTCCACCAAAATTTGACGTAGCTAAGCTCATAGTGTTGAATCAATTTGACCACTGTATTTCAGACAGATGTTAAATCTGCAATTTCATATCTATTAAGAATTTGGTTGATAGAAGATCAAAACAAAATCTATCATCTGCGTTCTGGGTGTAACAATTTAACAATGAAAAGTGAATCACGGAGTAGATTTTACAATCATCTTCAATGACGTGCAATTTCTAGTATAGTTTTAAAAGAGCTAATTATACCATCAAACCAGTAAATGAATGTACGTACTTGCGTAACGTCAGAGCATATGCATCACATATCCTAAATAAAAGAATGATAAAAGATAAAAGGAGAGAGAGAGAGAGAGAGAGCTGAAAATGTTAAGAACAAAAATTAAATGAAAGAACTGACCAACAGTATCATCATCATAAGGAAATTTTCCTTTAACAAGTGCTTCTACAAACAAGACAGCAAGCTCAGCCCCACACGTAACCTGAAAATGAGTGTAAATGTAGTCAATGTTTTGAACAAGGAACCGGAAATAATATTCTGCAAATCCGTTTCCTCCCAAAATAAGCCACGACACTTCACAATTAACCAAAAAAATAAGAATAATGCTATTCATCTAGAGTCTTCGTTGGTCTATGAATCAGTGGGTCATAGCCACATTGCCAAAAGAAGTTGGAATGCATTTTTAGACATTGGACAATGTGTCAATGGGGTTATAGACCAGTGGTCATCTTGACTCTAGATGAATAGCATTACTCGAAAAATAAATCAAATTGGATTTGCCACTCATAGTTTCCATGCTGGTAGTATCTAAAGGCAAAGTTCAGTATCGATATCTGCACTAATTTTGTGCTAATATATCTTTGCCAAACATTTGCTGGATAATATATCACAATGCATCTCTTTCTCAATTCTGATTGAATTGTCATGTGGTTTTTGGGTTGCAAGTTATAACTACTCAACAATCATTGTTTTGCAGAAAAGAGTTAGCATGGCAAGAGAGTCAAGAGTCTAACCTGTCCATTTTCTAATTGCAAGCAAGCACCGGATTGCAGAATATTCAAGGCGTCTAAATACCTCCCGGCTGCAATATATCTGTCATGAATTTAAAATAGGAAAAAAGAATTACCGAAAAAATGATAGAAACCAAAGCAAATTTGGCCGAATTAACCATATACAAACTAAGAGTGATGATAGTTATTGTATGTACCTCGCACTAAAAGATTTGTACATCTGTTGAGCCCCATAGTAATTGCCTTCATCTACGGCTTTCTTAATCTTCCCAATGGTCTGCAGTTAACAGTAGAAGGAATCCCAGAAAAAGAGGAACTCAATCTCACATTACAAACAGATAAACAGAAATAGCAATTCATATCGAATCAGGGAACTTGAACAGAAACAAGAAAATAATAACCAGATAATTGGCAACAAATTATTGGAAAATTGGGTAATTATAGTTAGAACAATACCTCTTCAGCCGAAGACAGTAAAACCCGTTTAGCTCTCTCCCGGAACATGGCTCTTTGCCAATTTTTTGTTGAAAACAAACTGAAAACTCACCGATTTATATGTTCAGCATAGAATGGTAATTGGAGAACAAACATTGTAACGTAATGACGCCCGTGTAAGATGAATATTCCAAAATGGGCTATTATTTAAAATGGCCTTTCTAAGAGGCCCAAAGTGAAAAGAGCCTTAGATTTTTACTTTATATTAATGGCTTTTATCTTTTTCACTATTTGGCAAATTTTATGAATTTTTTACAAATTGTCAAACTTCATTTTTAATTGATTAGTGTAAAAATTCAATTGGTCACTCAACTTCAATTTGTCCCAAATTAGTTATCTAACTTTAAGTTTTATTCAGCATTGATCACTAAAATTTAATTTGTTCCAATCAAGCACTAAACTTTAAGTTTTGTTTCGTGTTGTTAAACTTTTTACTCAAAATCAGTCATTGCATCAGTTTCCATTTCCAAACTTAATAACAAATGTGATATGTCAAATGACTATATATTTTGCTATAGTAGATGGGACTCATTCGAAAACTTGTTATTTCAACGCCTATCGATTTGAGTTGCACGAGATTAATATAGTGGTTAATGTGAAGCAAATTTTATACTCACAGGACAAAAGTGGAACAAATTAAGTACGTGTTAGGCAAAGTTTAAGTCGCCGTTTGGTTACGTCAATTTATTTTTTATTCATATATTATGTGGGACGTATAAGTACTATAAATATATCCTTGTACCAATTTATAATTTAAAACGATTATAAATACCTCACAAGCATGCTTTGAATTTTAATTTAAAACCATATTTGGTACAAATTAAAATTAAAATTTTAATGTAAGTCAAAGTTAATAACTAATTTTAATCACGAATTTTATGGGTTCCACAATTTTTCAACCATACCGATATGGTTTGTGACTCAAATTACATGTGAATTGAAAGTTTGATTCATGGAGGAAGCCTAAATAATGTTGGTTTGAAAGTCCAGTTCGATCAGAGATCGAATTTAATCGTGAATTGAGAATTTGATTAGGATAAAGACTTTGGAATTGATAAGAAAGTGTTTTGAACGGTTTGGGACAGCGCTGAAGTAGGCAAAAGGCCTAAGCCAGCGAGTGGCGTCGCCTTTGCGGCAGGAATTTCATTCCGTTTGTTTTTTTACGCGATTTTGTGTTCTACTTCATTTATAACTCTAAGATTTAGCTTATATATATATATACTCCACAAGGTGTAGCCTCCTTAGAGACATAAAAGAGAGATTCAAAAAAATAACAATTAGATCATTATTGTATACGTTAGAAATTTAAAAGAATTGTTTAGATTTAAATTGAGTGAATTAAATCTTGTAAAGACAATTTTAATTTTTTTTGTATAATAAATTCTCATTCTCTTCTACAAAAATCTTGATTGTTGCACGATCCATTATTTTTATATTATCCATATTTTCTCGTTTTTAATTATTTGGCCAGATTCATAACAAGTAGTATGAGAGTAATTCTGGTATCTTATATGATTACCAACAAAGTGGTATCAGAGCCAATGTTTTGACGAGTTCTTAGGAGGACCAAATTGATTATTAAAGCGAGATTTGAACAAGTCGATGGTTTCATGGATGGCAACTATGAAATTCGAGATTTCACTTTTGGATCGCATTATTAGATTTCTTTGTAGTAGATCAAGATGCGAGCGGTTCTTGCTCAATTATTGTAAAGACAATTTTAATTTTTTTGTATAATAAATTCTCATTCTCTTCTACAAAAATCTTGATTGTTGCACGATCCATTATTTTTATATTATCCATATTTTCTCGTTTTTAATTATTTGGCCGGATTCATAACAAGTAGTATGAGAGTAATTCTGGTATCTTATATGATTACCAACAAAGTGGTATCAGAGCCAATGTTTTGACGAGTTCTTAGGAGGACCAAATTGATTATTAAAGCGAGATTTGAAAAAGTCGATGGTTTCATGGATGGCAACTATGAAATTCGAGATTTCACTTTTGGATCGCATTATTAGATTTCTTTGTAGTAGATCAAGATGCGAGCGGTTCTTGCTCAATTAATATTCCGCTTTTAGATCGCAACAGTATGTTTTCATTGTGGCAAATCAGAATGCGAGCGGTTCTTGCTCAATTGGATATTGATGATACTTTGTTGGAGATAGATAGAATGCCCACAACAATGATTGCGGAGGAGAAGCAATGAAAGGATCGGAAAGCCCCATCATAAATACATCTTATCTTTCTAATTAAATTCTTCGGGGATGTGATAAATGAGAAAAGTGTCGTTGGTTGTGGTTAAAATTAGAGCAGCTTTTTATGACAAAGATATAAGGTGAATTTTTAGAAGATCATATATTGGTGTTCAAGGGAATCGTCGCTGACTTGGAGTTATGGAGGTCAAGTATGATGAACAGGATTTTGGGTTGATATTGTTATATTCATTGCCGCCTCATATGTGACTTTTAGAGATATCATTCTCTATAGTTGGGATACTCTTACTATTGATGAGGTATCTAAGGAAAAGATGAAGCATCTGGTAGTTGATTCTAAGGCCCAAACAGAGGGTCTTGTTATTCTCAAGAGGAAGACATGTGGTCATGTAAGGAACATAGTCAACGATAAATTTTGTTGATATTGCAATAATAATGGGCACATGAAGAGGGATTACTATGAGTGGCGAAACAGATTTGCTACTACAGATCAGAATGAACAACTAAAAATATTTGGTAATATTAATCTTGTAGATGAAGACAGTGATAGAGATCTTTTGGCTATTACTGAAAGTGACTCCAAATCTGACGAGAATTGGATTTTTGATTCAGCTTGCAATTTTCATATGTGTTCAAACTATGATTGATTTTCTTCATATGAAATAGTTATAAGGGGTTCCGTGATGATGGAAAGTAATGAGCCTTGTAAAATAGTTATGATCAGTAATGTCAAAATCAATATATGTTTGATTGGAAGATTAGAAAACTTTGCCGGTTCAACATGTTTCACATATAAACAGAAATGTAATATCTTAGAACACTCTCAATTCAAAAGGGTATAGGTATACCGTGGAGGTGGAGTTATGAAAGTTAGCAAGGATGCCTGGGTTCTGTTAAAGGGATGGAGAATGTCCCAGTTATATGTATTAGAGGGTTCAACGGTTACTGTAGATGCAGCTGTAGCTTATGTTTCAAAAAACAATAGCTCGGGTAGAGTTGATTGTGTTCAAGTTGTTCGTGGTGGTTTGAACAATACAAGGGGATCCTCTAGTTGCTCAGGTGGAGCTTGTTGTGATCTTGTTGATCATGTTACTTGTGATGATTCGAGTAGGTTTGACAACTCAGGTGGAGTTGGAATTGTTCGTGATGATTTGAACAGATTCATTGACTCGACTGGAGCTGGAAGTGAACGGGATGATTCAAGCAAGAATGTCGTGCAAAGTAGTTTTGCTGGTAAGTAGAGTTTGGATTTAGTTCACAATTGCTGAGTGTGCCGGCAGGGGCATGAGGTGTCCGGAAGGTGCATGGTGGAAGAGTTAGAAAATGACATGAAGAGTGAAGACTTAATTCCTTACTATGGAATTTGTGTTAAGGTGGAGTTTGTTATACTTTGTGACTCAAATTCCATATGAATTGGAAGCTTGATTCATGGAGGAATCCTAGATAATGTTGGTTTGAAAAACCGATTTGATCAAAGATCAAATTTTATAGAATTTGATTGGAATAAGGACTTTGGAATGGATAAGGAGGTGTTTTGAAAGTTTTGGGACAAAATCGGCGCCAACAATGCAGAAGGAGGTAGAAAGGCCGGTGACCCAGCATTGGCCTTCGCGACGTCGTTTATGCGGCAGGAATTTCATTCCTGTTTGGTTTTTGACGCGATTTTGTGTTCTACTTCATCCATAACTCAAATATTTGGCTCCTACATATGCTCCTTAAGATGTAGGTTTTTCAGAGAATTAAAAGAAAGACTAAAAAGGATAACAATTAGATCATTATTGTATACATTAGAAATTCGAGATAAATGTTTATATTTAAATTGAGAGAATTAAATCTTGTAAAGACTATTTTAGTTTTTTGGTATAATAAATTCTCCTTATCTTCCACGAAAACTTGGTTGTTGTGTGTTCTATTATTTTTATATTGTCCATATTTTCTCGTCTTTAATTATTTGATTGGATTCATAACAAGTGGTATCAGAGCAATTCTAGTATTTTGTTTGATTATCAACACACGTCATCATCTCCTATCAAAATCTACTAAAAATATGATTTTAATCCCCACCAAATGAAGTTTAAGTTAATTAAACATATTTTTTATCCACACATTTCATATAATCAACGATTACTATACTTAACTCTATGTAATATGTAAAACTCACAACTTATAAGCACTTAAAATAGTACTAAGCCGTTGTTTGACCTCATTTTTTTCTCAAATTCATTTTCAACCATATATTTTACGAGCGCGATAACTTTTCAACCACTCATATCAATTTTTATCCAAACCAAACCGGAGGCAAAACATACTCTAAAGTTCAGTGACCAATGTAAAACATATTTTATTGTTAGATAATAATTTAGAAAAGCATATGGACTAAATTGAAAGCCTTCTATAAGATCAGTGACCAATCAAGAATCATGCTATTTGTACAGCTAAATGGTTGACATACAGGTTGACCAACAGTTACAACGAGAGCCCATTTTTTGAATTTTTTAATTATGCGGGACTTACACTAAGAGGTTGTCCACCTGTCCTATACAAATGGAATTTCCCATGAATGTATTCAAGAGCACACGGAGGCGAAGATCCTTGTTTGGTTGTCACTTGTCAGTTCTATATTTGATTAGTCGAATCATGCTATTTGTACAATCAAATGGTTGACATATAGTTGTTCCATGCTCATAATGGGTGTTCACTTTTTATTTTTGAATTTTTTAATCACACGGGCCCGCACGTTGTCAACCTCTCCCCTACAAATGGAATTTCCCCCCACATTCATTCATTCAATCCGTGCTTATACTGGTACATGTAAAGTTGGTGAATCATCCAATTTTTTCCTACTGTCCTCGTTCTCTGTTCATCCGGCCACGAGAGAGAAGAGAATTAGACGCCAAACTGAAAAATCTGCTGTTTTCTACTGACCCAATACTTCAATGGGTGCTATTAAGGTAGCGGTAGCAGATGGGGTGCTGACTTTTTTGTGGGTTTTTTGCGCATCGACGTTGGGCGCACTCACTTTTGTGGT
>CAIGRP010003940.1:0-39734 GCA_903798385.1 Fraxinus cuspidata
TCGCCAATTACTCTTTAAGTTCAGTGTTCTTGTACCCGTTGGAGGCATTTCGCTTCTTGTAAATGTGATCTTCGCAAATAAAGCACCCATCGTTGGAACTTTGTCTCGAGAGGTTGTTGTTCCTTACACAATCGTCTGAACCTTGTTGTAATTGTTAGCGAGGCCCGACTCTCCGTGCGAAATAAGTTCTATTGTAAAATGCGGCTAATTGATATAGAACCTGATTGTGGTATAGCTGTTTCAAAGTTGTGCGCATGTGCTGGCTGAGAGAGAGAGAGAGAGAGAGAGTAATTAGTTTTTGAAACTGTCGAGACTCCAACGAGCAGGGAAAACGATAAGAAAATGATGCAGAAGTAGCCAGTCACGATCGTGACCGTGATATCGACGTTTGAAGACTTAGAATCACCTTGCAATTTTACAGTCTGCAACCATAGATTTCATGTTGATCTCATTTTTTTCCCTTATTTTTTTTTTTTTAAAATCCCTTTAGTGAACAAATATTATGCATAACGAGAAGAATTTTAAAGTTCGCGTAGATGTTAAAGGGTTCAACATCTTTAAAATTTGGAGTTTATTCAAATATTTAGATGTCAATTTTATTTATAATTCATGTAACTTTTTTTTTTGAATATATAATTATTTCAAAAATTAAATTTAGAACTTGTCACGCGCTCCGCAGTCCAATAAATAGATAAAGAGAAAAAAAAAAAATTCCCCTAAGGCCTATGGGGTGGTATCCCTCCGGTATTTTTTCCCCAAATTTGGGACATTATCCCTACAGTATTTTATTTTTTTTTGTTTCCAAACGTGAACAGTATTGTAAAACCAATGTGGATAAAATTCTATATTGCCTTCTCTAATCAATCTCTTGTTCTAAACATGTCCGATCTCGCTGATGATGATGATGATGATGTAGCACCACCACAAGAACCAACAGTAGTGCTACGAGAAGTAAACCGTCCAACACCAGGTCGAGTGAGACCAACAGTAGCACGGCAAGTCGTAAACCATCCACCACTAACTACACAAATTTCAACGAAATCCCAGACGATGTTTATAGCGAACAAGCAGGTGGAGAACGTGAATGTTCTATTTGTCTATCAGAATTTGAAGAAAGTGAACACTTCCTCTGTCTTCCTGTGTGCAAGCATAGATTTCATATCGATTGTATCAAGATAAGGTTGAAAATCAATCCAACTTGTCCGGTATGCCGCCATAGTAATGTTTGATAAACCATAATTACTAGCGGACGGAATTATGGTTCTAAGGTACCAAAATCCGAATTGTTTTAGAAAAAAAGAAAAATAAAAAATCGTTAGGTCTTACAAATTAAGACATCTTGTACAAAAATACATTATGCATAATGGAAAAGAATGTGACTTATTGTCGTCCTTAAAGATTGCATGCAGTAGGATTAATCCCAAGTCTTGTGCAAAGCTTATGGATTTCTACTAGGATTCAAGCATACATGCAGTAGCCCATTTAGGAAATATATAGAAAATACTTTTCTTATCCAGTTAGGAGAATTAATGGAAAATATTAACATGACTCAAGACTCTATATAAAGCACCCAACCCATTGATCATTGTACAAATAATCTCTCTTTTTTTAATCAATCTCTCTCTTCTCTTTTAAACATGGATGATACTTTCGACCTTGCTCCAATAGTTCTCCTCGCCATTTTCACTTTTATGTTTATATTATATTTACTTGCGATATGTAGACGTAGATCAAATCAACCTAAGGAGAAAATTTACAGGAAGATGGCGATGAGGATACCTAAACCAGAATTCAATTCCAGCAACATGGCGCCCTAGCACCACGACAGACAAGAAAAAGCTGAATATTAACAGCTTTATGGAGCCTAGGCGCCACTCCTTCAGTGCCCATGCATTACACCGTGAATGTTAGGGTTTTAAATTTTTGGACCATTTAAGGCCCAAAAGACTCAAAATTTAAGAAAAAATATTAGACAGGTATAAATATATCTGGAGAGGCCCTTTGGAAAGGGTTACACACTTTGAGAGTTAAAGAACGAGATCTTCGAAGAACAATGAGAAATCAAAAAGAGAAATCAAGGAAGAAAAATAATAAATCAAGAGTTATGGTTTGGAATCAAGATTTGAGGCCAAAAGAGGAATTTGGTGTAAGATTCATCCACTTCTCTACATCTCACTTCAAAACCCGGTGATGTACTCCTATATTATTATTTGTTTTTCTTCCTACATTATGAGTAGCTAAATCTTTTTAATAGGGAAAACAATGTAATTTATTGAGATCATTTGATTCAATTTTAAAGATTCTAGTTCTTTAAAAGTTTATTTGTTGATTTTATTTATGGAGTTTAATAGTTGAATTTTTTGACCAATTATTCATTGATCCTGTATATCTATTATAAATCGAGAAGTGAATTTTAGATTTAGATCACATAGTAAAATCTGGGAGCTAGTATAAAGGTGTAGAATTACATTTTCTAGTTAATGCATTTGTTACTTGGATGCTCATGCGTTAAGCTCTATCCTAATTTATATAGAGATGTGGAATTGACTTAGTTAAAAGATTAATTTGAACTCGAGAGAGGTAAATTGAATACGATAGATTTGATTGAACATTACATTATATTATAAATCTTGATTAAAGAATTAAAGGTAATCAAAAAATGAAATTGTGACCTAATATCGCCTTCATATTTCAAAACCTGATTTGATTTTTGTGTGCATTTAGATACATCCAAAATGTAGTATAATTTAGATCAACAATCACAAATCATAATTTTTTTCGTCAAATATAAGTTATCAATAGTAAACTAGTAATAAATAATAGTCCTTGTAAGAACAATTATTCGGATTGATTCACTAAATTACTTGTTCGATATTGTACACTTACAATAGAAAAAACGCAACAGTGGGTATGTGAAAGGTTACATTCATTTGATTTACAGATGTTTATAACTTCAAGCTTGGTTTTGGAACCATAGATTTCAATTAAGATACATACAAGTCACATGTTACTTGAAACTATAACAAAGGTTACTACACACTCATGTCAGGTTGCAGTCAATCATTTGTATCAACCTTATGTAACTTTTTATGTCACGATACTAGATTGCATAGATTACAATTTATGAGTTATTCTGTAAAACAGGTTACAGTCACAAAGAGAATGTCACAGTCAATGAATTATAGGTTACAATCTGAATAAATCGTGTTAGTGTTTCTATTTCGGGCTGCTTAAATATGTAATTTTGACGCTATATCTAACATTCTAATTTATGCAGGAATGGAAGTACCCGATCTAGGAAAAATGTTGGTTCCCGAGGCAAATTAATGCCATCTCCATAACAAATATTAAAAAACTGCAAAAATAAAAATTGAAATTGCTTTGTTGTTATTTAAAAATAGACAAATTAGGTAGATTGGAAGGCGAGAGAAAACGAAGACTGGTGATTGATTTTATGTGATAGAATATTTGACAACGAAGTTTCATTTATGATATTTAGGTAGATGTTAAAGTAGACAAATATTGGTTGCTATTATACGTGTTCATGGATATTCTACCATTTTCATACTGCATGTGGCTATTTTTCATGATTACTATTGCATTTTTGAGGTTTTTTTTTTTGATTGATTATTTTGATGTACGAAAGACGTATATTTGGATTACAAAGACAGTGTACATGAACTTAATTAATCATGCTCATTCCACTAATTTTATAATTTACAGAAATGTTTTTTTGATAGTGTATTTGGGAAAACAGGTCACATTCACATCAAAGCATGTCATATTGAACGATTATAAGTCACATTGAATAATTACAAGTCATAATCCTTACCAGAATTACACAATGTCGTCGCAAAATACCCACAAGAAGAATATTATAAATCCAATATTGCACAAATTCTAAATAAACTGAGAAATTATAATAAAAAACAATATTCTAATATTTATTTATTATAAAAAATGCTGAACTTTTTAACCACCTTTCACTGTTTCTTTGCTTTCAGCTTTCCGATTAAGTGGCACAATGTTATTTCACGTTCAACGACTGTGACCAGATCCATCGTATCATTCACATTTCACAACCTGCAGCCTTTTATACCATACATAGGAATAACATTAATGGTCACAATTAACTGCAATGGTCACAGAATACAACACTAGTCAATTATTACAGCATTGGTCACATATATTGATCACAAATTTGAATGTTACAATTTGATGTTTAGAAAATACAGAACCAATCGTTGGTTAAAATAACATCGTTAGTCACAGAAAATAGTAATGGTCACAATCATAAAGGTTAAAAATTTCAAATTAAAAAATAACAGCAACGGTCACAAATTGAATATAGTATACACGGAAGAAGTTCACAAATAAGATGCATTGGTCACGGATAGATGCAATTGTTTATAAGTACCTTGATGGATGTTTTTATAGTCAAAACAGAAAATCTACAAAGCTATGTGTTCCAAAATAAGCTGGATTGAAAGTGTAATCATTTGATTTTGAAATATGAATATTCGAAATCACCAGAATCTTCAGTCAATTCGTTCCAACAACTCCAATCGGATGAATCTCGGAAATCCTCGACCCATTGTGAACTTATTAGTTGAAACAATGTGTTAATGAAGTAGAATCATCAATTTGTAGCCGTTCATATAATGAGTTTGTAGAGATTTTGGAGTGAAATCAGTGACTCGTGTAGCTAGAGAGAGAATGTTGGAGGTAAGAGATATATTTAGGCAAGGGCGGAGGGAAGAGGAGTCATGGGGGTTCACTTGACCAACCAACTTTTGGCCAATTTTTTTTCTATTTATTTTTAACAAAACCACAATAGATCTAGCATTTTCTCTCATTCTCTCGCAACTCTATCCCTCACCCTTAGTACCAAAACCCTAACCATTTTAATTCTTCATAACTTGTCTATAATTTCTCCACAAATTACTGCGTCTACTATAAATCTTTATTTTCCAATCAAATTTTCAACTAATTAGAACCTAAATTACCAATTTGCTCTAATGTTGGTGAAAAGTGTTTGTCATTATAAGCCACGTCTGCCATTGTAATTTCGACGTAACCTCCACTTGTTGGACCTCTAGACAAAATCAACTTAAATTATTTTGCTTTGAATTAAATTTATACCTTGTTTTCATTCTATCTGATTTATGTTCATGATGGGTTTGAAATGATTTATATTATATGGAATGATTTTTGAATTGTATACAGAATGGGCTTGGAATGATTATGTCTAATTTGGCTTACAATTATTGAATTTTGTTTATTTGAATTGATTATTAGTATTAAATATTGGTTGAATGTTTTTCCTCTCGATTACTTGGATTGACTATTTTAATTAATTGTTTGTATAAGTTATGGACAATTTCTTTAGGCGTAAATATGTGTTTTCTTGTAATGAGCAAAATATTAATGAAATGAATGTTCGAGATAAAATGGATGGAAATTATGTTGGAGATGAAAAGCATGATGGACTTGATGATGAAACTAATCTTGGAGATGTTTCGGTTGAAACTAATGCCGAGGACGTTGGGAATGAAAATGCATATAGAACTACTATAATAAGATATAATACTTATATGTTTTTCACAACCTTTTTGCAAATTTGAGTGTGCCTTCAATTCAAAATGTCTGCGTTCACCAATCTATTTAGGTGACAAAATCTGTTATAAAAAAGGGAATAAATGGTATACTATAGATGTGATAATGACGGTTAATTATCCTTATTTAAGTTGTATTTTTTTTCTATATTTATATATATTAGTTATAAAGATTTAACACCTAATTTGTGAAACCTTTTTACAAGTTTAATAAATGTGAAATTTTATTCTTAATGTATTGTAGTTATATATTTTTCCCTAAAGATATATCATTAGTCCATTTAATCTATATTCCTACTAGGGTTCATAATCTCGTGTAATCATATCACAAAAATCTAAATTCCTATTAGGCTTCGTCCATGTAGTAGCCCATTTAATGCAGGAAAGATATAGCAAATTACATACATAAACACATTAACGATGCCCTCATTTATATATATATACATGCAAACACATCTCTATTCTCCTTCGAAGACGATTGACACTCTTGACATTGTTTGTTTCATTATAGCATGGTTATTTACCCTATCAGTTCAGTAAATTAGATGACACTAATATATGAAATTGCGGTCGTGTAACTGGATTTTGTCTTTCTTGATTCCAATGCGAATTTATGATTAACTTGTTTCTTATGGTATTCTTTAATAAGTACACGTGATAGGCTGAATGAAGTAGAAACTTTTTTTACATCATTACATAACAACTACTTCTATTAGAAGTCACGGAAATATCCATCATAGAAACATTTTCCATAATTAAAACTTAATTACATAGAAATATATTCTGCATAAGAGGGCTCCAGATAAAATACCATCTTAAACTCATTTTTCTTTTCACGGTTTAATTTTGTTTTCTCATTGTACATGATATTAGAAAAACCAAACGTCATAAAACAAAGAACGAGATTTCTAAAGGAAGCAGAAAATTTTATTCTAAAAGATCGATTGATCGATCCATCTATCTTATAACTTTATCTTTTTTTTTACTTAAATTTAGGGTTTTATTTTCTAAAATAAGTTTTCTACTTAAATTAGATTTGGATGAGACTAGTTAAGCGTTGAGATGATGTTGAAGGAAAAAACAAAGGAACTGAAGAATTTGAAGGTAACTTATCGTTATGTGGCCAAACTATTTGGTTTATTTGAAGACGAAGATTTCATTATAACTTGTCCAGGAAGATTCAATGTCAAAATGAATGAACTGGTTTTCATATGCACTTAATTAGGTAGTGTTTGCTGATTCGTATCATATAAGTTTTCATGAACTAAAATCTCAAATAGAAAAATAGCTTCTAAAAAATCTCAGTAGATAAAAAAATTACTTCAAAGTAAATTTCACTTACTTTTTCAGCTTAGAACATGTTCTAGATCCTTTTTCAAAGTTAAAAACTGATCAAAATATTTTTATCCACATATTTAATAGAACTTCAAACTTTTATCAATTTTTTTTTTGTATCCTAATTCAGTGCATCTATGCTTATCATCTACAAAAAAAGTAATTTTTAACCTAAGACATGTTTAAATACATAAATCTTGTGTCTTATGGATTTCTACTTGGATTCAAGCATGCATGCAGTAGCCCATTTAGGAATATATAACAAATACTCTTCTTATCCAATTAGGAGAATTAATGAAAGATTTTAACATGATTCAGACCCTATATAAAGAGCCCAACCCATTGATCATTTTATAAATAATTTTTCTTTAATCCATCTCTCTTCTCTTTTAAACATGGATGATACTTCCGACCTTGCTTCAACGTTTCTCCTCTTTAATTACGCTTTCATGTTCATATTAAATTTAGGTGCGATATTTAAATGTAAATGATGTGGTCAAGTTAGCAATGCAACGAACACAAACCCGGGAATAGATCCGTTGATTATCGAAGGAAGTCGCGAGCAAAGCGGGTCAAAGAAGCAATGGGGCTACTTGCTCAAGGCATAGTGGACGAAACGTTGACCAAGACGAGCAAAGGAATAAGTTCAATTTTGGGCATGGACAGACAAACCAAATGGATCAACATAATTCAAGCAATGTACGAGGAGGCGGCGGAGTTCAACTATGCGACTGCATAGTTGAACCAAGCATGTGATTGCATGCCTTGAATCCGAGAATAATAGAGGCCAAGTTGAAGCTACTATGTGACTGCATTTAGTATAACTATGCAGCCCCATAGTTAAATTCGGCAGTGAGATTTTTGCACTTTTGGAAAGAATCCTATTATGTTTCAAACTCTATTTTGGTATCTTTTGTCATCTTTAGGATATATTTCCATGGTAAAGTAGGGTTTAAGGAGTTGGTATAAACAGTTTCATTATTTTTTATTGAAAACAACAAACATTATTGAGAATTAATTGAGAGGAAATTTGTTTTCAAAGTCATTGTTTTTCGTTGAACAAACTTGTGAACCTATCAAGATTATTTTTTGTGGCGTTCAAATCAACCGGGTGAGATCCTTAAATATTGCAATCAAAAGGGTTGACAAGTCGTTTGTGAGCTGTTGGTTGTTTTGGTTCGTGTTTTCGAATCAAATCCAAAACTTTGATTTATCTTTGGCTTTCTTGGGTTCGGGTTTCAATCAAATTGTAGGTTTTGTAGCTACATAGCTACGTGGGTTCACATCAGTTAGTATTAGAGATTAGGCTCCAACAAATCAAGGTTATATCCCTTTTCCTTTTTGTTGAGTCTTGTGTTTCCTTTTTCTATCGTTCTTCGTATTTAGAGTCATTGATCCATGCAAAAATCTCAAAAGTTGTTTTTGGACTCATTTAGGGTCCAAATCAACTTCCGTTTCTTTTGCCGGTATCATAATTGAATTTCAGGTCAAAAAAATTCTTTATTGTTATTTATCTCAAAAATTACAGGCGATTACAAGTTCCTATTATGTCGAATTCTAGAACCACTTTCTTGAATTAAATTAGTTTTCCATTCTGATTATCCAATTCTTTGTTGGTTCTTTAAATCGTAAATCTCACTCAAATCTCAGTTTGAATTCTACGAGAATAACTCCTGGTTAAGTTCAATTTGTCCTTTGAAACACTTGGACGAAAGTATTGAGAGGAAAAAGGTAGACTAGTGAGACTAATAGAGGATAAAAGCCAAAATTTGAGTGATACGCGAGAGAAACTACGTGAGGTTTAGATTTAGGATGTCTGACAAGGACTGATCAACAACAATCAAAAACAACAATCAAACCAATATGTTGGATGAGGTGATACAACGGTTTGAGCGATTATTTGAAGATGTGCAAGATAGAATGGATAGAATGGAGGCATGGATGGAAATGCGAGACACGGTGC
Source organism: Fraxinus cuspidata (assembly GCA_903798385.1). Classification (NCBI taxonomy): domain Eukaryota; kingdom Viridiplantae; phylum Streptophyta; class Magnoliopsida; order Lamiales; family Oleaceae; genus Fraxinus; species Fraxinus cuspidata. The sequence continues at coordinate 8,914 of CAIGRP010003940.1, forward strand.
TTGCCAATTTACATAAGGGAGCACCCAATGCATGAAGACAGGTTAGGAGAAAGCCTAGGGAGGAACTTCGTGAAGAATATGGTAGTGATGTGGATGAGGATGCGTTAATTAAGGCAGAAATGGGTAGGATGAGGAATATAAGAGCTAGGCCTGAGTGAAGGGGTAGGAACTCGATGGGAGTATGGGCAATATAAAAAGTCAAATCTATCATTCAAGGGTAGGAATTATCCAAAGGTTTACCTAGAGTGGGAGAAAAAAGTAGAATTGATTTTTGACTGCCATAATTATTTGAATGAGAAGAAGGTGAAGATAGTAGTCTTTTAATTCACCGACTATGTAATCACTTGGTGGGATCAAGTGGTGAGATCAAGGAGGAGAAATCGGGAGAGACCTATCAATATATGGGAGGATTTGAAAGCCACTACACGGAAGAGGTTTGTGCCTAATCACTACTATCGGGAGTTTCAATAAAAACTACAAAGCCTCTAGTAGGGATCTAGAAGTGTGGAGGACTTTCATAAAGAGATGGCGATGTTGATGATTAGAGCGGAGGAGGAGGATCAGGAGGCCACCATGGCCTAATTTTTGAACAATTTGAACAAAGACATAGCTAATGTAGTTGAATTGTAACACTATGTGGAATTAGAAGACATACTACACATGGCTATGAAGGTAGAAAGGCAATTGAGAGAAATGGGATATCTAGAATTACATCGGGTTCTTTAGCTCCTAATTCATCTTGGAAACCAAAGTGAGACAACAACAAAGGAGATTGGGCTGTTTCTAAGTGTAGAGCTTAAATACTGAGTGGAAAAGGAGAAAATGTTAGCAAGAAAGCGGAATCCCAACCATCAAAGAGTTGATATATCAAATGCTTTAAGTGTTTAGGATCGGAGAACAATGCTTCTCAATGCCAAAACAAGAGGACAATGATTTTGCGGGATAACAGAGAGGTTGTGAGCGAAAGTGATTATGAAGGCATGCCGGAATTGGAAAAGGCTAGTGATGGAGAAAAGGTAGAGCATGATGTTGGCGAGCTGTTGGTTACGATGCGAGCTCTCAATACTCAAATCAAGATGGATGACTTGGAGCAGCAAAGAGAAAACATTTTTCATACACGGTGCCACATCAATAATAAAGTATGTAGCATGATCATTGACGGCGGAAGTTGCATCAATGTAGCTAGCACTGTTCCTGTGGAGAAATTGGGACTAACTCTGTTAAAACACCCTAAACCCTATAAACTACAATGGTTAAATGAATGTGGGGAAAATTAAGGAGAATAAAAGGGTCTTAATAAAATTTTCAATTGGTAGTTATCATGACGAAGTATTATGTGATGTAGTACCCATGCATGTGGGTCATATCTTGTTGGGAAGACCATGGCAATACGATCGGAATGTGATACATGATGGGTATAAAAATAGGTACAGCTTTGTCAAGGGTGGAAAGTCTATCACACTTGCAATGCTAACACCCGCACAAGTGTATGAATACCAGCAGTCACCCTCTCAAACACGTGCAATGGCATCAAAGTAACACATTCAACTCAGTAACATATTAAAATGTGAAACCTAATTGCAAGATGTTTGACTAATAAATAAGTCTAAATTGAGAGCATCTTTGCACGTTTCCTGTGCAACTCCAAGGAGCAAGCACCACGTTTACATTAGCGGAGTTGGAAGGAGATTTGTCTTCTCACTAATGAGGGTGGTCTAGGGTTCATGAGATTACAGGATATGGTGGATATCTTCGTCATGAAGCTCTAGTGGTTGTTCCATTCTCAGAGATCACTTTGTGCTCAATTTTTACAGGGCAAGTATTGTATGGGAATACATCCTTCACTTGCAGTAGTTCCCAACTCATCTTTTCCTATCTGAAAGAGGCTGAAATTAGTTGGGCACTAAATAGAACCACATCTTGCATGGCACCTTAGGGCAGGTTAGACATTTTAAGGGTATGATTGTTAGATGGGTAAGACCACGTTGGCATTCCTATTCCCACACTAGCGGCACATATTTGCGAGGGTTCAAGATTTTTTTCATGATATTGGGTGGGATATAGGATGTTTATTACAGGTTTTTCCTCCTTTTATGACAGTACAGATAGGGGTTATACCTTTATGTGCAAATTATCTGGATCGCATTCTTTGACGAAATACATTGGATGGTAGCTTCAATACAAAGTTAGCATGGTAGCTCGTACATACGAAATGCCAGTATCGGGATTCGTATCGATTACAGTGGAGCTCCATTTTGCCAGTTATTGTCTCATTCTTTTGCTAGAGACTATGGTAAGACCTTATTCCAGTAGATGTGGTTAATTCAGAGGAGGATTGGATGCCAGTTAACCTTTCATTGCCAGTGTTGTTTCGAGATTGAGACTATTAGTCACATCTTCACTGGCAGTAACAATTCTGATCAGGTATAGCAGCATTTTGAGAATATTTTTTAAATACTTATGAGTTCAGAAGATGGAGTTAGATAAAGGTTCCAGAGACAGTATGTTCGTTGTGGACATATTCACACTCTCATTCCTCTACTGATATTTAGGTTTCTTTGGATCGAGAAGAATGATGCGAAACATAGATGGATTCGCATGGTGGTCAGATAGACGTATCATTTGGAGGGTTTATCATATGATCTATTTACTTTATATGAGAAAATTGTATCTACTTGTGCATTGGCGTCGGGATTTGACACTTGCACCCATTTTTTGTATTTCTTTGGATTCCCTTCCTCATCTCCTCCCATTCTAGTTTGGTGGCGCACTCCATCAGTCGGATCTACCAAGATCAATACTATGGATGCGTCATGATGGTTTTACGAGCGGGGAAGACATCATTAGAGATCCCGCAGGTCACTGTATTAGGGTTTTCTCAGCTTCGTACGGATTGTGCATGATATTAAAGGCAAAGCTCAGGGTTATTCTTCATAGGATTTTACTAGCTAGAGGACTCGGTCTTTTAGACAATTGGATTGAGTCAGATTCTGTAGTGGCTATTCATTGCTTTACTAGATGGAGGAATATGGACTATTTAGGGTATACTTAGACAGATCACGAACATCTTATAATTCGCCAGAGACATAGTTTTTCACTTCTATAGAGCGAAAAATCAGGTTGCGGACGCTCTGCTTCAGATGGTTGGGATCATTGACGATATCAAATATATGGAGCAGCGACCTACCACGACATATTAGGGCACTTTTACATATTGATAGACATGCTGTCCAATATTAGAGTATAATTTTTTAATCTTTTATTCTTATTTTTGTCCGTTATCATTTATTTTCATTGTAAGGGAAGTAGTACTTCCTCATCTACCGCTTTCATTATTTCCTCAAGTAATCACAGTATTCATCTGTCACAAGTAAGGACAAATTAATAAATTTCGAAGGTACCACCCTCTTTTAATAAAGAAACGTAAATCTAAATCCCTCTCACAGTCTTAGTCTTCATAAGCTCACCACCTAACAAGAAAACGAGCTTTCCTCATGTCACACTAGAGACATATACAACTTATTAAGTTAATGTTGGAATTTACGAGATAATATTTTATAGGTGTGAATTAGAAAAAAATTAATTGGTGTGATGACTAGCCGTGAGTGTGCAAATGCAAGTGGTGCATATAAAAAAATCATATCGTTTTTTATTAGATGTGACTATTGTAAAAAGAACACTATGAAAAGTCATAACGTTTTGTAAGGGTGTGATCTAGACCATTATATATGAAAATGTTTAATGTAATGGTCCATATTAATTTATGTTAAAAGATGCAACTATTTGAAAAGACACTTAAAAATCTTTAAATAAGGATCTTTAAATAACTAGAAATTCAAAGTTGGGCACATTTGTTTAAGATGAAAAAGGGTAAAATTAGTTTTTTAAAAATACATAATTACTTTTAAAAATTAAGTTTTCAAGAACTAACAATCTTAAATAGAAAAATAGCTTCTAAAAAATATAAATACGTAAAATAAATTGTTTAAAAAGTATCTTTCACTTATTTTTTCATCTTAGAACACGTTTAAGATACTTTTTCAAATTTATAAGCTGATCAAAATTATTATTTTTCTACATATTCCATAGAACTTAAAACTTTTATCATTTTTCTATCCACATTAAGGGCATCTATACTTATCATCAACAAAAGTAATTTTTAACCTAAGTTGTGCTTAAATACATAAAATATTTGAACTTTTCCAAAGCTTAATCAGACATGCCGATAAAAAAGCTTATGGACTTCTACTTGGATTCAAGCATGCATGCAGTAGCCCATTTAGGAAAGAAATAGCAAATTTATCTTCTTATCAAATTAGGAGAAATAATGGAAGAGTTTAACAGGATTCAGACCCAATATAATTCATAAATAACTCATTGATCATTGTATCCCACAATCTTTTTTTTGTTTTTTAATTGATCACTCTCATCTCTTTTAAACATGAATGATACTTCTTACCTAGCTCCGACAATTTCTTCGCTATTTATGCTTTCATCTTTATGTTATATTTACTTGCCATATTTTTACATTTACATGCAACATATAGACGTGTCGCAGCAACGCCACCAGCCTTAAACCGTCCAACACCAAATCTGTCGAGACCCCAGCAGGGAAAAACAATATAGTAGTCATCAATATATTTAAAGAAGAAAATGATGTAGACCTTTCACATTCCAGGCCTTTCCCATTCCCACCGCTTCAACGGTCATATTGATGGTATAATATCCATGGAGTTTTCAGTTTCAACATTATGAGTTTTAATTCCACCATTGATTGAAAAAAATTGGTAACTTAAGCTATAACTTGATGGGAGTTGTGGGTATATAAATGGATGAGTTTGGTCCCTGAGCTCGATCACCGAAAATACAAGATACACCATCAATTAAGGAGTGTTGAAAGTTTGGAAGCACCATACTTGGTACAAAGAAAGCTTCTCGAAGGACACAAATGGTTGGAGGTATGATCTATGGGCATTTAGTTTTCTCGATCTGTTTTTCCGCCTTAAGTATTGGATCAATTTTTAGTCTTACATTTGGTATCAGAGTCTTATCATAACCTCTGCCTCGATGTTTAAGGAGCAATCTTAAAAAAAAAAACTTATTTCTGGCTGATTTTTTTTTATTATTATTATTTTTTGAAATCCATTTTTAAATTTCTCAAGAAAATCAATTTTATAACTTCTGTATGATTGTAAACTTGAGATTTTCATTTGGGAGGATTGAATTTGAAATGGGCAGAACAATGTCAAAACATACTTGGCGTGAGGTTGAAGATAACACTGTTGGTCTATTATTTTCAAATACCTGTTTTGCCCTTTTGTAGTCAATGTTAATATATTTAGTTTACTGTGCCATATTTGTAAGGCCATTAATATATGTTTAAATGGGCCATTCCCTTTTTGAATCAGTTGTTGGACCATTTGATTATCATATCCAATTGTTTATTGGATCATAATCTATATTATCTTTAAAAAGCCAATTTCCTTGTGCAATTTATAACTGGGCTAGATCCTACACGTGTAAAGGGCTTACTTTTGAAGATTGTTTGTTGGACATATAGGGTCATTTTGGAAATAATATGCATTTTTAAGTTGGGCCAGAATACTCACTTGTACTACTGGGCAAGATTATTTCTTGGACACAGCAATTTTAGAATGTATTAAATTATAAATTATGCTCATTTTTAGTTTGCATGTATTAATTACATTTTAAATCATTACATGCAATTGTAATGTCTTTGAGAATATTTTGTGCGTAATTATAACATGTTAGTTTAAATTATGCTATTATTCTCATATTGAGTTAATTGTTTATGCATAAAAGAATAATGTCTGGTGATCTATATAGTTTTATTTATTTATGGATTAGTCACATCATCTTTAATTAAATAGAATTATATATTAAGATGGGGATCACATAAGTATTAAGGACATTAAATTGTAATTAATTATACTTAATATAATAAATTTTATCCCACGGGAACTTTTATTATATTTATATGATTAATTAGAATAAAATATCAAATTATTTCATAATTTTCCTACGGGAATTATGAATAAGTGCATAATTTGATAGTTTTATTATAAAGTTGGTTTTAGGATAGAATATCAAGTTATTTTCATAATTTAACTAAATATGAATTAAGTACATAATTTGATAATTCCATCATAAGGGTTAATTGAATATGTTTGAAATAAAAATTCAGCCCACAGGCAATTTTTATGTCATTATATTTAATTTTAGCATGATTTACATTGGATAAACATGCAATCTAATCAATAAAGCCTCAAATTTAACATAATTTTTTTTTAATATTATGCAGCTTAACAACCTTCTAATTTCCCTGATATTTGTTGCGATATTTCCGAATTAAAGGGTGACAACTATAAAGTATGGAATGAGAGAATTCTTCTCCATTTAGGGTGGGTGGATATTGATTATGCTATTAGGAAAGACGAACCACCTATGATCACCGATACCAGCACTGCAGCGGACATTGCACTTTATAAAAAATGGGAGCGATCTAATCGTCTCAGTGTGATGTTCATAAAAACTAAAATTTCTACTGGTATACGTGGTACCGTTGATCAGCATGACAAAGTCCAAGACTTGATAAAAGCCATTGATGATCAATTCGTCACTTCAGAGAAGGCATTAGCAAGCACCCTTATAATGAAGTTCTCATCTTTAAAGCTCACCAGTGTAAAAGGTGTGCGCGAGCACATCATGCAGATGAGAGATATTGCGGCTCAACTTAAGAAACTCGAGGTTGAGTTGTCTGAATCCTTTATTGTGCACTACATCTTGAATATTCTCCCACAACAGTATGGACCTTTCAAAATCTCGTACAATACACATAAGGATAAATGGTCAATAAATGAATTAATGACTATGTGTGTTCAAGAAGAAGGGAGACTAATAATGGAATAAGGTGAAAGTGTAATGTTAACTACAACTCGTCGAAAGGGGAAGGCTCAAGTCAATCAGAAAGTGAAAGGAAAAATACCACCCCAAGCAAATATGAAGAAAGAGGCCAAGTGTTACTTCTGTAAAAATAAGGGACACGTGAAGAAAGATTGTGCCAAATTCAAGAAATGCTTGAGGATAAAGATAATCCAACCTCATTTGTCTGTTATGAATCTAATATGGTTAATGTAAATATTAACACATGGTGTATTGACTCTGGATCTACAATCCATGTTGCAAACTCCTTGCAGGGTATGCAAATTTAAGGAAGCCAGTGGGAAGTGAGCAATATATCTTATTTGGAAACAAGACTGACTCACATGTGAAGGCTATAGGAACGTGCATTTTAACTTTAAGTAGTGGCTTTCTTTTGAAATTAGATATGACCTTTTATGTTCCAAGTTTTTCACGAAACTTGATTTCTATTTCCGGACTTGTACCCTTGGGATATTCCTTTAATTGTTCAAACACGTCATTTAGTTTATTATATAATTCTGATTGTGTTGGGAATTGTACTTTGTCTGATGGTCTTTATCGTATTAATTTACAAAATAATATCACTTATAGTTCAGTGCATGTTCATACTGGTACTAAACGGTGTAATATTAATGAAGACTCATCTATGTTGTGGCATCAGAGATTAGGACATATCTCTATGGATAGAATCAATAGATTAGTGAATGATGGGGTACATAGTACTCTAAATTTCAAAATTTTTGATACATGTGTGGACTGCATTAAGGGAAAGCCGACCAACAAGTCCAAGAAAGGTGCTAACAGGAGTTCGAATATATTAGAAATCATACATACTGATATATGTATTCCAGACATGGACTCACATGGTCAAAAATATTTCATCACCTTTATTGATGATTGCTCTCGATATATGTATCTCTACTTGCTTCATAATAAGAGCAAAGCATTGGATGCCTTTAAGACCTTTAAGGCTGAAGTAGAGAAACAATATGAGAAGCAAATTAAGATCGTAAGATCAGATAGAGTTGGAGAATATTACGGTAGATACACGGAGGATGGACAAGCACCTAGTCCGTTCGCTAAGTTACTTCAAGATCATGGGATAGTTGCCCAACATACCTGCCTAGTTCACCAGACCAGAATGGTGTAGTAGAAAGAAGAAATACAACATTATTGGACCTGGTACGGAGCATGCTTAGTAGCTCCAATCTTCCTAAATCCTTGTGGACTGAAGTACTTAAGACGGCTGTGTATATATTAAACCGAGTTCCAACTAAGGTTGTCCCAAAGACGCCATTTGAACTATTGAAAGGTTGGAAACCAAGTTTACGACATATGCTCGTTTGGGGATGCCCGTCTGAAGTGAGAATCTATAATCCACAAGAGAAGAAGTTGGACCCAAGGACCATTAGTGGTTATTTGATTGGATATGCCGAAAGGTCTAAAGGATATAGATTTTACTGTCCATCTCACAGCATTTGGATTGTGGAATCAAGAAATGCTAAGTTTCTTGAGAATAACTTGGTTAGTGGGAACGGTCAAATCAGAAACAAAGTTCCTGAGCATGATCATTTGGAATCTCAACCTTCTACCTCGAGTGACAGATTAGCCATAGTTCACAGCACCCCTCAAGTTCAAACAGATGGTGAACGACCAATCATTGAAATTCCACAAGCTGCTGACAATGTTCAAGTAGATCAGGTAATTCAAAAATTTCCAGAATTTCCTGAACAAATAATTGAACCACAAGCTTCTCAAGAAGATGATTTACTACATTAAGAAGATCTATTAGAACCAAAATGTCAGCAATTCCTAGTGATTATGAAGTGTATTTACAAGAACCCGAGCACAATATTGGAGCCTAAAATGATTCTGAATCATTTTCACGGGCCATGAGTTGTAAAGAGTCAGAATTATGGTACAATTCCATGAAGGAGGAGATGAGTTCCAAGAAGAGTAATGGAGGATCTTGTTGAGTTGCCTAGTAGTGCCAAAGTCATTGGTTGTAAATAGGTCTTTAAGATTAAGAAAGACTTGCTAGGCAATATTGAGAGATACAAGGCGAGACTTGTTGCTATGAAATTCACTCAAAAGAAGGGAATTGATTATACAGAGACCTTCTCTCCGATATCCAAGAAAGATTATCTATTTATTATTTTGGCATTAGAAGCCCATTTTGACTTGAGTTAAAACAAATGGATGTGAAAACAGCATTTCTCAATGGAAATTTAGAGGATGGGGCTTATATGAAACAACATAAAGGATTCCCCTCTGATAATGGTGAGCATTTGGTATATAAGCTTAAAAAGTCTATATACGATTTAAAACAAGCATCCCGTCAATGGTATTTAAAATTCCATGAAGTAATTTCTTCATTTGGATTTGTTGAAAATCCCATGATTAATGTATATACCAGAAGATTGGTGGGAGTAAGATTTGTTTTCTTGTTTTATACATAGATGACATTTTACTTGCAACCAATGATAAGGGTTTGTTGCATGAGGTGAAACAATTCCTCTCTAAACATTTGGATATGAAGGATATAGGTGAGGCATCTTATGTCGTTAGCATTAAGATTCATAGAGACAGATACGAGGAATTTTAGATTTGTCTCAAGAAATCTATATCAACAAAATTTTAGAGAGATTCCGGATGAAACTTTATTTACAAAGTATAACTCCAATTGTGAAGTGTGATATGTTCAATTTGAACCAATGCCCAAAAAATGATTTGGAAATGGAACAAATGAAAAACATTACATATGCTTATGTTGTCGGAAGCCTAATGTATACTCAAGTCTGCACAAGTCCTGACATGGCATTTGTTATAGGAATGTTAGGACGATATCAAAGTAATCTAGGTATGGAACACTGGAAAGTAGCAACGAATGTAATGAGATACCTTCAAAGCACCAAAATGTACATGCTAATGTATAAACGGACGGATACCCTAGAAGTGATTGGATACTCAGATTCAGATTTTGCCGGTTGTGTTGATTCATGAAAATCAACATCAGGATATATTTTATGATGGCTGGTGGAGCTGTATAATGGAGGAGTGTCAAGCAAACCTTGACTGCTACTTCCACTATGGAAGCCGAGTTCGTTTCATGTTTTGAGGCTACTTCGCATGGTGTATGGATCAAGAGTTTCATATTTGGGCTTAGAGTTATGGATTCCATTTCTAGGCTATTAAGAATTTATTGCGACAATTTGACAGCTCTCTTTATGGCTAAGAACAACAAAAAAAGAACAACAAAAGTGGTAGTTGAAGTAAGCATATTGATATTCAAATTTTGGCCATAAGAGAACGTATTAAACAAAAGAAAGTGGTCATTGAGCACGTCGTTGATCCTTTGACAAAAAGCATGCCACCATTGAAATTTAAGGATCGTGTAGAGAAAATGGGACTTGGTTCCACTATGTATATATACAATTTTGTATGAAACTCTTATTTGTTGTGATGTTTTCTCATATTCATGAGCACCTTAAGTTCTTTGAGAAATATATATTTATGTCGGACCAAGAATAAGACATAGGGTATTTTCATTAAGTATTATTACCATATAAAGAATAATCCTTGAAGAACTAAATACATTGTAATACATGAAAGATACTACTCGTTAGCAGAAGACTCATTGCACCATTAGTCATGTGTTTTTTTCTTTAAAAAGACAATTAATGGAATTAAGTTGAGGCGTTAGGTTAAATGTATGGATCAAGTGGGAGAATGTAGACCTTTCACATTCCAGACATTTCCCATTCCCACGGCTTCAACGGTCATATTGATGGTCCAACATTCATAGAGTTTTCAGTTTCATCATGATGAGTTTTAATTCCACCATTGATTGAAAAAAATTGGTAACTTAAGCCATAACTTGATGGGAGTTGCGGCTACATAAATGGATGGGCTTGGTCCTTGAGCTCGATCACCAAAAATACAAGATACACCATCAATTAAGGAGTGTTGAGAGCTTGGAAGCACCATATCTGGTACAAAGAAAGCTTCTGGAAGGACACTAATGGTTGGAGATATGATCTATGGGCATTTAGTTTTCTCGATCTGTTTTTCCGCCTTAAGTATTGGATCGATTTTTAGACTTATAAATGAAGCAGAAGCAGCAAGACAAGAACATGACTGCAATATCTACATATCGGTGTTTGAAGACTTAGAATTGCTTGGCTATCTTCAAGTCCGCAACAATAGATTTTGCCCCTATTTGATGGCTATTATTTTCAAAGAATAATGTTTTGAATGATAATTTTTTGAAGAAGTGTGGTTAAAAAGTAAGAAAATATTTTGAATTTACGTACAAAATATTTATTGTGTGAATGTAATTGAAAATAAGTATGAGAATTAAGAGACTTATTTTAAAGAAAGACAAACATAGACTTCATGTTGATTGGCCAACTTGTCCACTTTGTTGAGGCAGTATTGTTGGTCATCTCTATAAGTTACTTTTTAATTCATCTTGATTCTCTTTTTTTCCTTATTTTTGTTAAAAGGTCCTTTAGTGAACAAATATTCAGCATAATAGGAAGAATTTTAAGTTCGAACGGACATGAAAGAGATATGGAGACAAGGTTCTATATCTTAAAATTTGGAGTGTACTCCAAGACTTCAATCAATTTAGATTTCAATTTTATTTACGATTCTTGTAACTTAATTTTTGAAAATTAAATTTAGAACTTTGGTGGCTAAATTATTAAACTGTACTCCGGGCATAGCCTTGAAGAGATCGAATTTTACAATCAAACCAATTAATGTTCTTCTATAATTTATTCTCGTTTTACTGAAAATATATTAAATTATAAAAAATTGAAGACGCGAAAAATTCTCAAATTATTAACGACAAAATTACCATACGTACACACTTATATCATGTATGCAACCACCAATTGGACCATTTGTACATGCATGTACAATTTAATATTGGAGCTTTATATTGGAAATTGTTGTTCAAACTAGAGAAAATCGATTGTGGAATGAAAAGTGGAACAAGAGGCTGTATTGGTGAACTATGTGACTGCATAGTTCACTGAACCATGCTGTCGCATGGCCATATACCGGGACTTGAGGCCCTGGTATAGTTTCTACCATGCGATCGCATAGATCAAAATTTTGACCGTTTTATAACCTTTGTGTTTTTGAAATTGGTGGCTTTTCATACAATTTTAGCACCACTTCGTACCAAATTTCTGAGAGCTATAAATATGTGTTCCTTGATCTTGGGAAAATGATGAAAATTCATTATTGAAATTATAAATCAGTCCAAAGCAAAAGAAATAAATCTATTTATTTTATCATATTCAAATTCCCTCTTGTGTTCTTCAAGTTTGGGTAGAAAATATTCTGTGCTTTGGTATTTTCTGCAACAAGGCTTGATCAATTATTCAAAGCATTTGCCCAAAAACCTTTAAGCATCTTATAATTTTGGAGAAGGGGCAAATATCGTTTGAGGACAATGATCACGCGTTTGAGCCTTCAAGTTTGATTCTGGTTTTGTTCGTGTTTTGTTTCTTGTTGCAGTGTTTTTTTGTGCGTGTTTCTTCTTCAACTTTGGTGCACCTACAACAATTTCAAACGATATTCCTGTGATGGAGAGTGAAACAACTATGACGACAATAAAATTGATGAATCATGATTTGGTTCACTTGGATCGTTTCGATGGCACAAACGTCACGCGGTGGCAAGACAAGTTAAAGTTTCTACTAACAGTGTTGAAGATTTTTTATATACTTTATCTGGAATTGACGCCGCTACCCAACCCAACAAATGGAGAAACCGAAGCCATAAAAGCTGAAAGGCAAAAGCTCCTAGAAAATGAATTAATATGCCGGGGTCATATTCTCAACGCATTGTCGAATCACCTATATGATTTGTACACCAACACAACTTTGGCTAAGAAGATTTTGGAACGCCCTAGAGCGTAAGTACATAGCGGAAGAAGAAGGTACCAATAAATTTTTGATTTCGAAGTATTTTAACATTAAATTTTTTGATAATATTCCATTACTTCCACAAATTCATGAACTACAAGTGATTGTCAACAAGATGAAGGCGGTGAAGATTGAAATCCTGGAGACCTTTCAAGTGGGGGGCTATAATTGCAAAACTCCCCGGGACTTGGAAATGATACTGGAAGAAAATAATGCATAGTTTTGAAGATTATTATTTGGAACAATTGCAAAAATATTTGCTCATTGAGAAAGAGTTGAGAATGAGATATAAGAATGAAAATTCTAATGAAGGCATTTCCAAGGCTAATGCGGAGGAGAAAAGTGAATCGCCTGCGAAATCCAACAAGAGGAAGCCTTCTAGGAACTTCAACAAGTTCAAGAAAAAGACCCAATGAGGGTGTTTTGGGTGTGGAATATCTGGACACTACACAAAAGATTGTAGACACCGGAAACAAAACAACTACGAATGTAAAATAAATTACATCCAATAAGATAAGATAATAGCCACCATTAGCGAAATAAATGCGATCAATGGAAATGTTCCCGAGTGGTGGTATGAAACTTGTACAACTGTGCATGTATCATATGACAAATCTTTATTCACTACATACCATGAGGTGGATGGAAACCAAGAGATCCAAATGGGCAACGAGGTCCGATCAAAAGTAATTGGCAAAGGATATGTCGATATCATCTTCATTTCCGAAAAGACCGTTACTTTAACAAATGTACTTCATGTTCCCGACATGAATAGGAATATAATGAGTGGAAACCTCTTGGGAAAACCGGGCATAAAAAGTGTATATAAGTCCGGCAAACTTGTATTATCATTTAACGGAAAATTTGTTGGAAAATGTCATTCTTGTGAAGGAATGGTCAAATTGTGTACTGTTGACAATTCCTTGATTAATAAAGTTCATTTTGCTTATGTCGTTGATTTATTTTCATTGTGGCATGCTAGATTAGGTCACATTGATATAAGTACAAAGCATAGAATGATGAAATGTGATTTGATTTTATATGATGTAAATGATGAATTTAAATGCAAAACATGTGAAGAAGCTAAAAGACCATATCAAAGTGGAAAACGGACATCTAGTATCTTAGAGTTAATTCATTCGGATATATGTGAATTAAATGGAATGCTAACTAGAGGTGGAAATAGGTATTTTACTACCTTTATTGATTATTGCACTAGATACACTAATGTTTATCTTATGAAGCATAAATATGAGGCATTTGATATGTTTAAGATTTATAAAAGTGAAGTTGAAAATCACTTAGAAAAGAAAATTAAAAACATAAGTAGTGATAGAAGTGGAGAATATGTTTCTAGTGATTTTAATATATTTTGTGAAATATATGTCATTATTCACCAATGTTCTGCACCTAGAACACTCGAAGAAAATGGTTTGGCTGAAAAAAAAAATAGAACCTTAGTTGAAATGATTAATGCTATGCTTACATATGCTAAGTTTCCATTTAACTTGTAGGGTGAATCTTTATTGAGTGCATGTAGGATATTAAATAGGATTCCGTTAAAACATACTAAGGTTTCTCCTTATAAATTGTAGAAAAGGAGAAAACCAAAGATTGGATGCTTCAAAGTGTGCTCAAGTGGAACACGAGATGAAGCATCTTCTAAAGATGTTGATGAGTCTAGTGAACCACGAAAAAGCAAAAGAACTCGGATTGTGAAGTTCTTGGGATTGGATGAAATTGATTCTCAACTTATTTCCTTTTACTTGGTGGAATGAAATGAGGTAAATGTTGTAAGAACAATTCCCTTTGTTCTACAAGTGGAAATTGACCCTAAAACTTATAAGGAAGCTATGGCTTCACGTGACAGCATCTTTTGGAAAGATGCTATTAAGGACGAAATGGATTCGATAATGTCAAATAACACTTGGGAGCTTGTCCATTTGGCACCCGGATCTAAACCTATTGGATATAAATGGGTGTTTAGGAGAAAGTATAATGCTGATGGTTCTCTTAATACCTTTAAGGCTAGATCAGTAGCCAAAGGTTATGACAAAAGGAAGGAATCGACTATTTTGATACTTATGTACTGGTAGCTAGAATAACATCAATTGGGATATTATTTGCGCTAGCTTCTATATACGACTTGCATGTTTATCAAATGGATGTTAAGACGGCATTCTTGAATGTGGATCTCTATATGGAACAATTCGAAGGGTTTGTTCTACTTGGAAATGAATACAAGGTGTACAAGTTAGTGAAATCGTTATACAGTTTGAAGCAAGCACCTAAGAAATGGCATGAAAAGTTTGACTTAGCTATAATATCTAAACCAAAATTTGTATTATCACATCTATTATGTTTGAATTTTAAATCATGTGATAATTATGTGATTTGTCTCTACTTATACGTTGACGACATGTTGATTATGAATAATCACATGGACGGGATAGAAGAAACTAAGAGGTTTCTATCTTTCACATTCAAGATGAATGATCTTGGACAAGTGGATACCATTTTGGGTATCAAAGTCTTTAAAACTAATAGGGATTATCATCTTAGTCGATCACAATATATTGAGAATGTGATTAACAAGTTCAAGCATTAGAACGTGAAAGAATACAGTACCCCAATTGATCCAAGTTCGAAACTAACAAAAAATGATGGAATGGCTATTTCTCAATTGGAGTATGCAAGTGCTATTGGTAGTCTTATGTATGCAGTTCAATACACAAGGCCAGACATAGCTTATGCAATAAGCAAACTTAGTAGGTTTAATAGCAATCCGAGTAATGATCATTAGAAGGCTATTGGAAGAGTTCTTGGGTACTTAAAAAAACTAAGAACTTGGGTCTTCAATATACAAAATTCTCTGCTGTGTTGGAAGGATTTACTGATGCTAGTTGGATATCTAGCATGGGAGAAAGTAAATCCACTTCGGGGTGGGTGTTTAGACATGGATGAGGGGTTGTTTCTTGGAAATCAAAGAAACAAACATGTATAACACATTCAACTATGGAATTCGAATTTGTTACACTACCGGAAATCAGGAAAGAGGCTGAGTGGTATATGAAATACCTTTGGGACCAAAGATAACATCTTCTATACCTATCATGTGTGATAGTCAAGCCATATTAGCAAAATCATACAATGAGATATACAATGAAAAGTCTAGACATATGAGTTTAAGACATGACTACATAAGGAAATTAATCAGGATTGGAATAATTTCCCTACATTATGTAAAGTCGATAGAGAACTTAGCAGATCCTTTAACTAAACCTCTAAATAGAGATTTTGTAAATTCTACTTTAAGTAGGATGGGGTTGAAACTCTTGAACTAAAAAGTTCCACTAATGATGGCAACCCTACCTGTCATTACTTAAAAGGTAATCCGCTGGTTCAAAGGGTAACAACAAGTCATTTGATATGTGAATAGTTTTAGCATTATTAATATTCGCGATAATCATATCCTAGTTATAATAATGCTGGATGTTACTGAAATGAGGGATGGGTTTTAAACTCTTAATGAAGTTCATTACTAAGTACAAGTATCTCTAAAAGTACAAAGATAATGGAAGAAATTCACCTAAACAAATTTCGAGGTAGTGCCGCCTCGATAGAGAGTTATAGTTTCTCTCTTAAAAGTTTGTTGAAAATGATGAGCTCAATGCCATAATAGCGCTAAGCGAGTTTGAGAAACTTGAGAACATGTTATACTCGTGTGTGTATTCTTACAGGTATTGTCACGTGGAATAACTGGTTCAAAACTTCATCCTACCTTTGATTCCGACTTTACTTTGTTTGAATTACATTATGGATTGATTCAAATCGAAAGATATCTAACGCATGAGTATTGTAATATAGGATTTTATTCAACATTGAACAAGTGGGGGATTATTGGAAATTATTTTTCAAATTTGAGAAAATCGAGTGTGAAATGAAAAGTGGTACAAGAGGCTGTATGGTCGCATAGTTCACTGAACCATGCGATCGCATGGCCATATACTGGGACTTGAGGCCCCTGTATGGATTCTACTATGCGGTCGCATAGGTTTAGCCTATACGGCCGCATTAATCAAAATTTTGGCCTTTTTTACCATTTTATAGCCGTTGTGTTTTTTAAATTTGTGGTTTTTCAAACAATTTTAGCACTACTTCGTACTAGATTTCTGAGAACTATAAATAAGTGATCCTTGTTCATGGGAAAATGATGAAAATTCATTATTGAAATTATAAATCATTCCAAAGCAAAAGAAATCAATCCATTTTTTTCTTCATATTCAAATTCTCTCTTGTGTTCTTCAAGTTGGGTAAAAAATATTTTGTGCTTTGGTATGTTCTGAAACAAGGCTTGATCAATATTTCAAACCATTCGCCAAAAAAACCTTTTAAGCATCTTATATTTTTCAAGAAGGGGTAAATATCATTTAAGGACAGCGATCACGCGTTTGGGCATTCAAGTTTGATTCGTGTTTTGTTCATCTTGTTGCTCCTTTTTTTTTTTTTTTGTTTCTTTTCCAACTCTGGTGCATCTATAGCACTTTAACCAATGCTGATTAGGTATAGTATTCCAGTTGTACAGAACAACAACATTACAAGGATCATTAGATGAAATTACATTGACTGAATTAGAAAAACATTAGCATGCACCCTCTCGAACACTTACAATCTCGATTTTGATGGATTTTGAAAGATTATAAATTCTAATGAATTTCGTGAAGTTAAATAGATTTCTAAAAATTTCATAAGAATCTCAATTAAAATTGTTAAATTTCAAAATATTTTGTTATATGTATTTTTAAACTTGAAATCCGTCCAAATCTTTTAAAATCTCTCTATTATTGAAATCCTTATAATTTCACTAGTTATTAAGGATATCTAAATTTTAAATGATTTAATTGAAATTCATTAAAATCTCAGTCAATGACACCTAAATTTCATTGGATTTCGTTAAAATCCATTAAAGTTTTAATTGAAAACACTCAAATTTAGAAAAAAATTTAAAAAACCATCAAAATCTCACATGGGTTCCATCCATATCAATCATATTTTCATCAGCTAGCATATTGTCAACTACTCATCCATTGTCGAACACTATGAATCCAATGCCTCGAGACCTCCATGTCACATGATCCCAAATAATCTCATGCTTGACCACTTTCCCATATTTGGAGAAAAAATTCTTGAATTCATCTAAGCATAAGTATAGGGCCGGCCTTGGGAATTATGAGGCCCTAGGAGACTAATTATTACGAGACCCTTCAACATAATCATTTTTTCACAAGTGTAGCAAAATTTAAATATTTAAATAATTAACACTTTTATATTAAAAAGAAGACTTTATATAATTCAAAAGTTAGAGTAGCAAACTAAAATTCTACTCCATCAATATCAGAAATCATATTATGCTTCAAATAATTTTCAATGTTAATGCAAGAACACTTCAAACTATCATCATCAATAGATTTAAGTCTTTTCAAATCAAATAAAAATCCAAAAATATCATCATATTTTTTAAATTGCTCAAATATATTCTGAAGTGATGATAGAGTTTGACCTACTATTTATATGAAATAATTGAACTTAGAAGATTCTTTAGCTGTTTGTGTTATCTATTCATAAGAAGTCTCATTAAACTGTTTCTTTCTGTGTATAACCCGTTTTTCACAAAATATCGGTTCAATTTCTAATTCACTTGCAATCTCTTTAGCATCAACCATGGCCAATTCAACCCCAGATTCTCTATGGCTTTTGAAAAATGAAATGACCCCTTTTAAATGGTCTATAGCAACATCAATATGCATGTCTTCTTCTTGCAAATGTTTGCTTACTCTATTAACATTATTCAACACTGCATACCAAATAATCATTCCGAGTAAGAATTCAAAATTATCAATTTCATATGTTGCCAAACACGATGCCCCACTTTTTGTCTTATGATCATCAACATTTGCCAATTGAAGTAAAAAAAATTTATTTGTGGAGCTTGAAATCTTATCGTTCTAACTCTTTCGATATGACTTCCTAATGAGTTTGTGACAAAGGCTTAAGGGCAAGACCATTTACATTCTCTTTGAAAATTTTCCACCGTTTAATAGATGACGAAAATAAAGTCTATGTATGTTGCACCACCACGAAGAAAGATTTGGCTTTTAAACAATAAGTAGTCATATCACAAAGTGCAAGATTAAGACTATGACACCCACAAGGACTATAGAATGCTCTAGGATTTAGTTGTAATAGTCTAATTTGGACTCCTTTATGTTTTCATTTCATGTTAACACGATTATTATAGCCTTGACCCCTTATATCGTAAATATCAAGTTCTAAATTATTCAAAGCACCAACAAGTTCATCAAAAAGTCAATTATCAGATGTATCATCCACCAATAAAAACCCTAAAAAGAATTATTCGACCTTTACTGGACTTTCAGAAATATCTACACACGTCAATATTAGAGACATTTGTTCTTCGTGACTCGTATCTGGAGTGCAATCAAGTATAACAGAAAAGTATTTAGAATTTTTGAGTTTCTTAATGATTATTTTTTTATCTCACCTGCTAGCATAACTATTAACTCATTCTGAATTTTGTATTCTAGATAATGATAATGAATCTCTTTATTTTGGATTCGACGAACATGCTCTTTCATTACGAGATCAAACTCAGCAATCATTTGAATTATGTTTAAGAAGATTCCATTATTTTCTAGGTATAATCTCCACGAAATGCTAAATTATTTTTAGCAAGAGTTTTCACCACATATATTATTCTTAGTAGTACTTGTCTCCAATGTTCTCTATCTCTATTGATTTGTTCTTGCACACTTTTATNGTCCCCAATGTTCTGTATCTCTATTGTGTTGTTTTTGCACATTTTTATCAATTATTTTACTCTTTTCAAATCTTAGTTCCGTTTCAATCCATCTACTCATGTTATTGACGTGGTCACAACTTACTTCATGCATTCTAATTTTTTCACCAATATTTTTCCAATCATTTACTCCATCATGTGCCAATTGAGTTCTGATCCTCTCATTCTTGAATAGCTTACAACAAAAGCAAAATACTTTGTCCAAACTTTTTGAATATATCAATCATTTTCTATCATGCTTCTCTTCACTAGGTAATCGTCGAACGTAAAGTGTAGATTTGTTACATCTTTTGGAAAAATCACATCATTTTCTCTTACAAGACCTTTCACTACAATTAATCTTTGAAATTCATATTCATATTTTCCCAATTTGCTGGATTAATAATGTCAAGGGAAAAAGGTACATTATCTCTATCAGTAGATATCTCTTCATTCATCAAACAATATTTTTCTTCAATTGTATTATTTATGTTATCATTCTCATTAAACCCCCCTTCTATGACTACATCTTTGTTTTGTGTTTGTTTATTACTACTAAAAAATTTATCAAGTGCTCCCTCTTGAGATTTAATCAAATTTTCAACATTTTCCTTCCTTTTTCTTTTGGCACATCCAAATTCAAATTTTCTTGTAGACATAGTTATAAGCAAATAGCAATAGAACATGATTGATGTGTCTGAATTAAAAATTCATAAACTTCTCCAAAAAGAAAGGATTCAAAAATGATAAATGACTTGAAAATATGTAGTTATAGAAGATAAGAAAATATGTAGGCCCACATCAAATCACAAAAATAATTCAATAGAATATACTTTAAAATAAAATTATTGGATCTATTTGTTAAATAGGTATTTAAGCCACAAAGAATATTATATGATCACTAAATTATTATGTACTTTCTGCTTGTGGAATGCAGGAATAACAATATAACATTATAGAAAATAGCAATCTCCATCTAAAGCAATGAATTGATAAAAAGAAATCAGATAAGTAAACAAAATAAACAAACCTGACCATTTACATTTAAAATAATTTATTGGATCCAAATCATCCAATAACAGTAAAGGCTGAAGCAATTAATTTACAGGATCCAATTATTCAATTTACAGGATCCAAATCATCCAAAACACTGAGGGTTGAAGCAATTAATTTACAGGATCCAATTATTCAATTTCTAAATATTGCTATGATGTTATCCAAAAAAGAGATGATTAGATGAAGCCATTAGCCATAATTGGAAATTATTTACCTCAACACAACAATGGGAACAGCAGAAGTTGCAGAACATAGGTCTCCACCTCCGCGCCTTTAACTTCTTCGGCGAAAAAAGTTACCCGTGTTTGGTTTCCTCAATCCTCGTGTTTAAGTTGATGACCCGCTTGGCCACTTTTAAAACTTGACAAATTGAATTCGAGTCACAAAAGGACTAAAAGAGATTGACGAAGAGAAACAAGAGATTAACGGGTACTTCAAATTCAGATTTTCGACGAGATATTTACGGAAAATAGGGAATAGAGAAATTTCTTTCCTGAGTTTGGAGGAGGACGACTCCTGAAGATTGAAGAATGAAGAATTGAAGATGATTCATTTATTGATTGGAGTCTCGAGGAGGAGGACTCTTCACCAGTTTGTCTCTTCCTCTTCTTGGGTTTCCTCTTCCCTTTAAAAAAGAACAAAACTTTTTTTTTTTTTTTATGGATAGTGGTGATTTTGGGCCTCTTTTTTAAGGCCCCTTAAAATCCGAGGCCCAAGTCAATGACCTTGTTTGGCTTGGGTCAGGGCCAGCCCTGCATAAGTAAATTTCAAAGACACAACAAGTTCAGTAACCCAACAAGATTATATGAAATGCAGCTGTGCTACGTGCACCTTCCTTCGTAGAAGTAGGAAGCCCGACAACAAAACGCTTCTTTGTTTTAAAAATCCTTGGATTCATCCTTTTGGGATTGTTCTTTTGATTTCAACGTGGCCATAGAAAGAAAATGTAATGTATCTATAAAATTTCTCAAAGCTTTTGATCTATCGTTGCTTGGTCTTAAGGACCATGCTACTTGAACGTGGCCCTGTTGAAGCTTTAATCGCAGTCTTAACAGATCTGTTACAGGAACAGGCTCATTGACAGGGTTTTGTACATATATACTATTGGCAAATTTTCATTGACATCTAAAAAAAAAGGAAAATGAAAAGTTTTCAATTAAAAACTGTAGCCCCTGTCACTGTGCTTGTTCAACCAGTTTAATCCTGGTTTTAATAGCACACTCACACCAAGCACTTCGGTGGCCACATCGTCCATACAAGCGTGTAAACACGTAGCCATGATGCTTCATTTTAAACTAACTCCCTACTGGATGTACCTTGATCTTATTCTATTAGCATAAAACACCAATATAATGGACACAGATGCTTCACTTCAAATTTTTAAAAATATCCAATCAATTGATAGACTGCAAAACTACGTCATATTATTTTCTCCTATAATTGACAAACTGTTGCTGAGCAATAAAATTAATCTGGGCTCAATCATATATATTTTAAAATGGAATTCAAATTTATGTCATAAAACAAAGTCATAAAATTAATTAATTTCTTTTCAGCACAAATAAAAACAAAGTTCAAGTTCAAATAATACAACAAAGTAGATGGAGAATTTTAAAAATAAAATCTCACTTGCTTTCCATTAATGACATGGGCTTCATCAATAACAGCGTCAACAACGGAGGGATCAGCATGAGTGAGGCCAACATCTTTTACACTTACAGGATTTTTTTTGCCAGAATTCTTACAGATGCACACTTGTCAAGATTTGATTTGCAGTGGGCAAAAAAAAAAAGGGAAGAAAATAAAATAAAATTACGAATAAGGTGCTCCCAATCTCTAAGGAAAAAGCAAAGCATGTACACTTGGCTTTTTTCTAGGTCCATACTTTCCAAAGTACTTCACAAACGTATCTACAAAAATCCCTATTTTATTAAAATAAAATAAAATAAAATAAGACAAAAAAATATAGATTATTCGTCACCAAAAAAAAAAAAAAACAAAAGAAAGGAAAATAAAATCCAACCTAAGGTAGTGTCTCAAGACCCCCAATGAAAATTTTCATGTTCAAAAACAAAAAAATTTATCCCATAAATTTAATCATCAATTATACACACACACATGCATAAAATGCATACAATATCGAATCATATATGGATAGGAAGGGCAAAGGACGGACCCGTTGCTAAGTCCATCGTCAAAATCAGACCTCTCAGAACCCATTAGCGGTTTATAGACTTGTACTAGTGCAAATCTAGAATGATTAAAGGGCTAGAGTTTGTGGTTTTTCACTGGGTAATATGAAAGAATTGGGGGGAAATGGCGCTGTTTTTATCAGTGTTTTAAAAAGCTCGTCTAGACACCGCCTAGGCTCGAAGCTCGGGCAAAACACCTCATTTCGTGTCTAGATACTTTTTTTTTTTTTCCAATTCTTAGACTGTTGAATTTTTTCCTTTATCTTTTCGTTTTCTCTAGGTGCGTTTTATTAATTTTTTTTATCCCCCTTTTCTTTAAAGGAAAAAATTCTAATCAATTCGTTTTTTAAAAAAAATTATTTGACTTTATTTTCAAATTTTCAAGAGATTTTATTTATACAAAAGTTAAAAATGACTTTATCTAAATAGTTAATAAGATTTAAGTTATGATATTATCTACATTATGTAATTATGATATTGAAACTTGTTATTTTGTTGCAAACTCCAAAAATATGTATGAAGTTCTTAGCTTATTAATTTGACTTTAATTTATTAATTTTTTTATTTTTAAAAAAAATAATTTGACTTTATTTTCAAATTTCCAAAAAATTTTATCATACAAAAGTTAAAAATGACTTTATATAAATAATTAAATAAGATTTAACATATGGTACTATCTACATATGTAATTATGATTTTGAAACTCGTTATTTTGTTGTAAACTCCAAAAATATGTATGAAATTCTTATAAATCTATTAAATATGACTTGTCTAGTTGAAAATTGAAATTAAGAAAAATATTCTAATTTTTGTAGTTCGAAAACTTGAAAATTGCATAATTGACTAATGTTAGAAACTATTAAGTAAATATAGTATTTTAGATGTTTGGTATGTGTTATTTTAATTATTAAATGTTTAAAAATGATTAAAGTTTAAAATAATATTAAAAATAAGAAAACGTTTTTTTACGTCTAAGCCTCGCCTAGACTCGTTTAAACTCGTACAACTTGAAATTTTGCCTTCATACCTAGCCACGTTTTACGTTTTTTAGAACACTGATTTTATAGCATATCGATGTAAGAAAAGAGGGCTTAAATTTTGATAATTAAACTATTCAAAATTCTCCTTTGGGCATTTCTTTATTTGTACATTTGAGTTTTGAAAATTACGAATTAAACCCCACAAGCTGTGACAACTATTATTTTTTTAACCTTAAACAAGAATCATTGAAATAGATTAAATCACTAATATAGGATCTTAAAATTTGTATATATTATAACAAAAATTCGTGAAGTGTAAATAGTGCAAAATGTTATGATATAGAGAGAAGACCATATTTGTGGTCGTTCAACTCGGAATGGTTATTCCTACATTCTATGGGGCTCCACTCAATATTTTACTAGATTGACAATATTTACTAATAATTTACTAGATTGACAATATTATTATTATTATTATTATTATTATTATTATTATTATTATTATTATTATTATTATTTACTGGCTAGAAAAATACTAACTCATTGTCAAGTTAATAACCATAATACCAAGTTTTGTTGGAAAATAGTAATAAAAAGTTGACTTTTATCAAATTTAACCAAATATTTGGATGGGTCCTGCATCTCAAATTTGGCAAGAAATGGGTCAATCATGTTTTACTCGTCGAGTAGATGAATTTAGTATAGTAAGACGTTTAAAACTATTTCCGGATGAATAAGAAATTAGGATGAATAAGAAATTAGTAAACGAATTGGGGTTGGAAAACACGATTTTTAACTTGGAAAAATCAAATTTCCCATGTGAGACCACTGCTTGAACGGAAGCCCAGTGCCAGGCGAGCGACAAGTCTTTGGAATTACCGCTCGAGCGGTAGGTGAGCGTTAGTGAACCTGTGCAATTTTTCATAAACACAAGTTGAATTTATGTTGTGTCTCTCCGGTTTGCAACCATTCTACACCTATAAATAAGACTCCTTGGTGTTGTATTCGTTCACTTCTATAATATGGAATCATAAAAGAATATATAAATATCATTTCCTTTTTGAAATTCTGCATCAAAACCTTTGATTTATTATCATTCAAAGACGAGTACAAAAACAATTTTTTAGTTTGTTGTTTCAAAACACAAGAAGTTGATCATTGTATTTTGGGAGTTGATTACCATAATCCGTAGGTACCTATGTGAGGCAAATTCGACTTAAGGACAAAGATGTCAATTCTTGCCTCGATCCTTTGCATTTCATTCATTGGCGTTATTCTGTCAAATTTTCCGTTTACTTTCCATTCTGTTTTTGGTAGGTTTGGTAAGTTTATTTAGCGTTAAAAAAAATCACTCAATTCTAATTTACAAACAACAATCTTAAATCGAATTTTATTATCGAGTGATATCTTTACAAAGTTTCCATTACTCAGTTAAATTGATTTGTTTCGATTTAATGTTTTTACTCTTTCTTGGATTCTAATCTTAGATTGGTTAAACTTCTGTTTGTGTAAACAAAAATGACTACTGTTAGTAATGACGCCGATGTTACTATGTGATTACTTCGAATGTTAATACTTCGAAATTCGTTCTTCCGAACTTGGTTCCTTCCATTATGATTCCTTCAGTTATGGTTCCCCTTCCTACCATTCATCCAACCTCCGTTCCACATGGAGAAAAACTGAAAATGTTATTCTATCTTACTACACTAAACTTGGGAAAGTTCAAAAATGAGAATGCTCCAACCGTATAAGAATGAGAGAACAATAGGACAACGTTGATAGCGTTGGATGCTTGGAAACATTCAGATTTTTATACAAGAATTGCATTCTGAATGGTTTGGACATCACGTTGTACAACGTATATAGTTCCATAAAATCCGCAAAGGAAATATGGGAATCCTTGGAGATGAAATATAAAATTGAAGACGCTGAATCAAAGAAGTTCATCATCGGGAAATTTTTGGACTACAAGATGGTAGATTCCAAGATGGTAAAAGGTCATCGTTAAGTACAAGAATTGCAGGTTCTTCTTGATGACATTCTTACAGAGAACATGTCTCTAAGTGAATCAATTCAAGTGACTGAAATTATCGAGAAACTTCCACCCATATGGAAAGACTTCAAGAATTATTTCAAGTACAAGAGAAACGAGATGAACATTGAAGAACTCATCTTCCGGTTGAGGATTGAAGAAAATAACAGAAATTCAGACAAGTATATCGAA
Source organism: Fraxinus cuspidata (assembly GCA_903798385.1). Taxonomy (NCBI): domain Eukaryota; kingdom Viridiplantae; phylum Streptophyta; class Magnoliopsida; order Lamiales; family Oleaceae; genus Fraxinus; species Fraxinus cuspidata. Next base: position 35,103 of record CAIGRP010003940.1, read on the forward strand.
AGTCATATTCCACAAGCAAATGCCAATGTGATGGAAACCAATGAAAAGAAAAAAAAAGGAAGTATTATGTCGAATCCTTCAAGCAAGGAAATAACAAGAATGCAAAGAAATTCTAGGGAAATTGCTACAATTGTAAAATGGTTGGACATCGCTCTATTGAATATCACAAAACAAAGAAACAAGCCCAAACAAATATCACTGAATCTGATGCATTATCTGATGGTATATCAGATATTAATTTGTTGGTCGTTGTTTCAGAAACAACATTGGGAATCCCATGAAATGGTGAGTTGATACGTGTGATACTCGTTATATTTGTGTTGATAAAGGAATGCTCTCATTCTACACTACCACTAACGGTGAGAAATTATTCATGGGGAACTATTCATATTCAAAGGTTGAAAGACAAAGCAAAGTGGTGTTGAAGGTGACATCGGGCAAGGAACTTAGCATTAATAATGTACTTAATGTGTCGGATATTTGCAGTAACTTAGTGTTGGGTTCTTTAATTAGCAAGAATGAATTCAAACTGGTCTTTGTATCGGATAATTTTATACTTGTCAAAAATACTATGTATATAAGCAAAGATTATGTAAGATGGACTATTTAAGATGAACGTCCTTACTATTGTACCGAATAATTCGAAAAATAAAATATCTTCTTCTACTTATATTTTTGAGTCGTCTAATTTATGGAATCATAGATTTGGACATGTAAACTTTAATTTTGTACGCAAGTTAATGAATTATAGTTTACTACATATGCGTTTCAATACAAACGACAAATACAGGATTCGTGAGGCTAAGCTAGCCCAAATGTCATTTCATTCAATTGAAAGAAACAAAAAACCTTTGGAACTTATTCATAGCAATATATGTGACTTAAAATTTGTTCAAACATAATGTGATAAAAAGTATTTCATCACATTTATTGATGATTGTATAAGATATTGTTATGTATACTTGTTAAAAAGCAAAGATGAAGTTTTGGAAGTATTTAAGCACTATAAAAATGAAGTTGAAAATCAACTTGAAAAATGAATAAAAATTATTCGTAGCGATCGGGGTAGAGAATACATTGTAGTGTTTGAAGGATTATGTTCAAAATCTGGAATTATTCATCAAACAACGGTACTATACTCACTCCAATCTAACGGTGTTGTTGAATGCACAAACCGAATACTTAAGAAAATAATGAATGTAATGTTGATAAGTTCGGACTTACCTCAAAATTTGTGGAGGGAATCTACACTTTTTACAAATCGCGTCCTTAATAAAATATCACATAAGAGTTAAGTTGAAACACCTTACGAGTTATGGGAAGGTCGAAAACATTCCTACAAATATTTAAAAGTGTGGGGGTGCTTAGCAAAAATACATATACCTAAGCCTAAACAGGTTAGGATTGGACTAAAGATAATAGATTGTATCTTTATTGAATATGCAAACAATAATAGTACATATCTTTGGTTTATAAATCAGAAATACATGATGTACATGTAGGTACTATCATCAAATCAAGGAATGTTAAATTCTTTGGAAACATCTTTCCTTATAAAGAAAAAGAAGTAAGTTCATAAAAACGAACTTACGATAGTGCAAATGGAAATCATCAAGTAGATAAAGAATCAGATTCAGTAAGAGGCAAAGGATCACTAAGACATTTGGCCCAGATTTCTAACATACTTGCTTGGAAATGATACAAGGACATTTATCGAAGCAATACCCACTTCCTAAACTCCTTTTTGGAAAAAAAGCTGATAGTAATGAAATCGAATCTATTATGCAAAATCATACTTGGGATTTGGTTGATCTTCTACCAGGAAATAAAGCTTTTGGCTACAAATGGATCTTTAAAAAAATAAATTGAAATTTGATGGATCAATAGACAAGTACAAGACTAGATTAGTAATCAAAGGATATAAACAAAGAGAAGGTATAGATTTCTTCGACGCCCATTCAAAGTTACAAGAATCATGTATATTCGAGTAATGATTGCAATTGTGGTATTGTATAATTTTGAAGTATATCAAAAGGATGTTAAAACTGCATTTCTAAATAGTGAATTAGAAGAAAATATATATATGGAATAACCTGAATGGTTTATTTCTCTTGGAAAGGAGAATGAGGTGTGTAAACTTGTAAAAGCATTGCATGGATTGAAACAAGTACCGAAACAATGGAATGAGAAATTTGACAAAAATATGTTGTCAAATGACTTCAAAATTAATGAATGTGACAAATATATTTACATCAGAAATACAGTTACTGAATATGTGATTGTATGTCTATATGTTGATGATATGCTAATTATGAGAAATACCCGAAAGTTATTACTATTACTAAGAAAATGTTGATAAAATATTTCGATATGAAAAATGTGGGAGTTGTTGATGCATATTAGGGATTAAAATCTCTTAAGACACTATAGGGATTGTCATTGTCTTAATCACATTATGCTGAGGCTAACTTAAGAATTTAAGGCGCATGATGACAATCGGATTAAAACACTAGTAGATCTAAGTCTATACTTAGCCAAAAATACTGGTGAACCCATATCTCAATTGGAATACTCGCGCATTATAGGCAGCTTGATGTATATCACTAATTGTACACATTCAAATATAGCATATGAGTCAAGAAGTTAAGTAGATTTACAAGTAATCCAGGTAATGACAATTGAAAGGCATTAACGAAGGTTCTTAAATACTTAAAGGACACGATAGATTATGGATTATATTATTCTAAATATCACGCGATGTTAGAAGGATATACCAATGCAAATTGAATATCTTACATAAAGGATTCATAGTCTACGAGTGGTTATGATCTAAGTCGATACTTAGTCAAAAACACTGATGAACCCATATCTCAATCTTACAAGTAGTTATGTTTTTACCATTAGAGGAGGATATGTGTATTGGAAATTTTCTAAGAAAACTTGTATAGCTCGATCTACGATGAAATTTGAGTTTGTTACCTTAGATAAAACTGAAGAAGAAGTAGAATGACTTCTTAATTTTTCTCCATAATATTTCATGTTGGGAAAAGTCAATACCTACTACTAACATACATTGTGATAGTCAATCAGTTTTGCTATGACACAAAATAATATGTATAATGGTAAATCTCGACATATTCGTCGGAGATACAATATTATTAAACAACTAATATCGAATTGTATAATCTTGATTAACTATGTTAAATTGAAAAAAAAAAACATCTAGGATCCTTTGACAAAAGGATTACCAAGAGATCAAGTTTACCATCTTTCAAGAGGAATGGGTCGGAGCTTATTGAATAGAATCACCATAGCGGTAACCCAACATTGTTAGTTGAAGATCCCAAGATCTTGGTTCAATGAAACAACTAAGTTATGAACGATTCGGAAGAGCATTTATTCTCATTCCTATAGAATTAAAAGTTCTAGATTGTTAAGTGTATAAAGATAAGTTGCACTTTAATGATTCCTACAGGAAGTAGCCAACAAAAGTATGATACGATAGTATAGGAAATAACCTATGTAATGTGAAGTGGGGACACTTCTACGAGAATTGTGGCTTAAATTCTCTTAAAACAACTTATGAACCAAGAGTTATTCAAAGCCAAAATGAACACAACCATGAGAACCGTAGTTGTTAGACGAGTTATGGTGTTGGTACGGTTGTTTTGATTTATACAAATGACTGAACAGTTCATGACATCGTGTTCACTATTTAGCCTAGTAAATTCAATTGTATTCGACTAAGGTAGGTTCATAGCCAAAAGCCACCTCTCGTGATGCTATAACTTGTCATATGTACTCATTTTTTTGTAGAGTTTGCATTTCATATGAATGTTGATAATTTCCATTCATGTGAGGAATTGTTAGAATTTTATCAATTTTAACCAAATATTTGGATGGTCCTGCATCTTGAATTTGGCGAGAAATGAGTCAATCATGTTCTACTTGTCGAGTAGATGAATTTAGTATATTTGGACGTTGAAAACTATTTTCGTATGAATGAAAAATTAGTGAATAAAATGTGGTTGGAAAACACGATTTTTAACTTAAAAAAATCTAATTTCCAATGTGAGATTGCTTCTCGAGCAGCAGACTAGCACCGACGAGTGGTAAGTATCTGAATTTACCGTTCGTGCAGTAGGCAAGGGAAAGGCTAGGGACAGTGAACTTATGCAATTTTTTTGTGAAACAAGTTGAATTTAGGCTGTCTCTCCAGTTTGCAACCCTTCTACACCTAAAAATAAGACCCATTGATGTTGTTTTCATTCACTCCTATCTTATGCAATCATAGCATATCATATCATATAAACATCATTATTTTTTTTTTCGAAATTCTGCATCAAAACAAACACAATATTTTCATTCGTTGTTCTTGTGTTTTGAAGTCCTGCAAACACAAGAAGTCGATTGTTGTATTTTGAGAGTTGATTGCCATAAGCCATATGCAGTTGTACGATGCAAATTTGATTTAAGGATAAAGAGTTCAACTCTTGTCTTGATTCTTTGCATTTCATTCGTTGGCGTTATTTTATCCAAATTTCCATCTACTTTCCATTTTGTTTTTGGTAGGTTTGATAATTTATTTAGCGTTTGAAAAAAATCACTCAATTTTAATTTACAAACAACAAT